>PVJN01028444.1:0-27223 GCA_004026805.1 Lasiurus borealis
TTTCTCTTGAGATCCAGACTCATATGCAGCTGCAAACTGTCTAGACAGATATCCTGGAAACAGTCCCAGACAACTCAAATTCAACATGTCTAAAACTTTGCTTATTATCTTCCTCTATCTCCAGACCTGATTGTCCTACAATGAATGTTGAAAGGACATTTTCTCTTGTCTCAGAATTTTACTTAAGGTGAGTCCGTATATATAGTAAGTTCACCCACATTCTAAAGAAAATATGCTAGATACATAATTTTAGGATCTGCAAATGGTATTTGAATTGGTCTTGAGAACATCTTATCTATTTCTAGACTATAGAAAGACTATATAACGAGAAAATTAGAAATGCATAGTAGAGTCATTGAAGTAATAAATTGTTGGTCTAGGGAAGCATCCTAGGCAAGTGAGAGGTGTGTGTGTGTGGGGGGGGGGGGGTGTCCTAGAAGACCTCTGAGAGAGAGAGAATGAGAGTGCCTACACAAAGAGAATACTGTCTTCTCATTCCCAGGCCTGAAGCTTGCTGAGCTGCAGAAACTATTCAGCCCTCTTAGGCTATCATGAGAGTGTGATGAATTCTTTGGAGAGTTTTATATGTGAACCAGGGTTTGCAGACATATTGGAAACATAGATTTGATGCTTACTTCTTTCTCAGGATTATGAGTTTGGGAAACCAGCTAGAGTAACTTAGGAAATTAGGTAACTAGAGAGGCAATCTGTAACTTCCATTAGTTTTATGCAGCTAGAAATCATGAGTTACTCATGAGCCAAATGTACTAGTATATATAATAGTGAAAGGTAGTCTAGCTTGAGCTTTCATAAGGTACTGATCCCAAGAAGATAGCTTGCTGGTTAGGATACTCTGGGAGTAAGAAGTTATGGGATGTGGCCTGGCCAGTGTGGTTCAGTGGTTGAGTGTTGACTTATGAACCAGGAGGTCACAGTTTGATTCCAAGTCAGAGCGCCTGCTCGGGTTGTGGATTGGATCCCTGGTAGGGGCATGTAGGAGACAGTGAATCAATGACCTTCTCTCATCATTGATATTTCTAACTCTCTCTCCCTCTTTCTACCTGTCTGAAACCAATAAAAAAAAATACATTTTTAAAAAGAATTTGTGGAATGTGGCCTATGTGGGTCAGAATATGAGGGTTATTATACATATTTAGCCAGGCATCCCATTACCAAATTCAACATGAAACTCATATTTGGGGTAGATCCTCCAGAGGATCAGCATATACTGGTATGAACCTGTCACACAGAGAGCTCTAATAGTGTGATTATAACAGCACCATTCAGGTGAGATAGTTGGAACTTGGGATAGATTAGACATGAAAAATGTCAAAAGGGAAAACATCAAGGGTGATTATTGTTTTTTTCTCTTGAGCATCTGGGTAGGTGGTAATTCCACTTGTAATATGGAGAAATGGAGAAGGAATGAGAGAGGCTAAGGTCAGCGGTAAACTTTAAACATCATCAACATAAATATGGTACTTAAAACTATGATAGTGGAAGAAATCAACTAAGGAAATGTAGAAGAGGAGTAAGTAATGGGTGTGTGCATATGTGTGAGGTGTATGGTGTGTGTGTAGGGGGTCTTAAGTATTGTTATCCTTTCACATAAAATGGTGAACGAGTATATCTTTTTTAAGAGGGTTATTTTGAGTTTAAATGATTGAGCACATTTGAAAGTGCCTTATAATCTAAAAAGGACTTTTTAAAAAGTGCTTCTTAATTCTGAGTTTGGCTATCTGGTGGAGGAGTGATAGATAGGAATAGAGTGCTATTCAGAGTTCAATTAGGAATGGTGGTGGCTCTCAAAGTGACATTTAATATGAAGAGCTTTTTTAAATTTGCTAATTGATTAAGGTATTACATATGTGTCCTTATTCCTTCATTACTCCCCTGCCCCCTCCACTCAAGCCCTCACCCCCCTGTTGTCTGTGTCCATTGGTTAGCCTTATATGCATTCTTTTAAAAAAATCATTAAAGTAAATGAACATGTTCATATTAGAATATATAAGAAAATCCACCAAGAAGGAGAAGAAATTACCATCTAAATACAACTGCAATAACATATTAATTTATTTGCTCCCAGTGTTTGTTCTGCATTTTATTTTTTATTTCTTTAAATGGCAATAAATATATACTTGTCAACACCTGAATCTATCAAACAGGCCCTGGTTGGGTTATATTTTATTTTTTAATAGCTGTATTCATACTGTATCTATTAATCATTGACATGTAATAGAGAGGTAGCTTTTACTCTGAATTGAAAAATATCTACTGTTTATCTTCAGAAATTGGTTGGTAGTTGGCCTCTTTTTTATTTGTGTGAATAGTCACCTATAGGTTGCCTTTTAGTCATCTGCATGCCTATTATAATAAAACTGTAGCAGAGTCTGCTTTCTTCAGAATTATCATATGTTTAGAATATAAAATTAATCAACTTTCTTCATAATCATCATCATCATTTTTATCATTAGTATTTACAATAAACTAGAGGCCCAGTGCACGAAATTCACGCATGGGGCGTGTCCCTCAGCCCAGCCTGCACCCTCTCCAATTTGGGACCCCTCGAGGAATGTCCAACTGCCAGTTTGGGCCTGATCCTAGTAGAATCGAGCCCAAATGGGCAGTCGGACATCAGTCTCACAATCCAGGACTGCTGGTTCCCAACTGCTCTCTTGTCTGCCTTTCTGATTGTTCTTAACTGCTTCTGCCTGTCAGCCTAATCACCCCCTAACCACTCCCCTGCCAGTCTGATTGATGCCTAACTGCTCCCCTGACAGCCTATTTGCCCCTAACTGCCCTCCCCTGCAGGCCCGGTCGCCTCCAACTTCCTTCCTCTGCTGGTCTCATCACCCCTAACTGCCCTCCCCTGCAGGCTTGATCACCCTCAACTGCCCTTTCTTGCAGGCCTGGTCCCTTACAACTGCCCTCCTCTGCTGGCCATCTTGTTGTGGCCATCTTGTATCCACATGGGGGCAGCCACCTTTGACCACATGGGGCAGCCATCTTGTGTGTTGTAGTGGTGGTCAATTTGCATATCACTCTTTTATTAGATAGAATACTAGAGGCCTGATCCACAAAACTTGTGCATAGGAGGGGTTCCAGCCAGCCAGGCTTGTACCCTCTCACAATTCAGGACCCCTCCCTTGGGTGATGTCAGGCTGCTATTCATATGTTGATATTCTGACTCTAGTCCAATTACCTTGGCCTTCTAAAATACTATCTAATAGCCAAGATTACAGAAAGCTTTTTAATCTAATCTAACCCATTGCATTCTAAAATATAAAAGCTTTTTTACATTTCTTTATATATAAGTAATTTAAATATAAGTAGTTTAATTTATATTTCTTAAAGCTGATTTGTGCTAGAATTATAATAGACATTGATGGACCAAGGTATCCAATTCATATCTGAGCTTATAGCCCTTATCATTTTTACTCACACACATGGTACTCACTGAAGGTCTGTTAAAATGAACACAGAATTAATAAAACAAGGCCTTGTCCTCAAGGAACATCTCCTTTTGTGATAAAGAGAGATATACTGATATACAAAACTATAATATGGGAAATGTTTTCAGAAATGCTAGAAATGTACAGATTGTACTAGGCTTTATAACCTGCCTTTTTTCACTTATCAATAGATCAATGAATATCTTTTATTTCAATATGTTGTTTTATAGCAACAATTTTCAAATGGTGTGTTGCAAGAATTTTTAAAACATGCAATAACCGATTTTATAGTCATAGGCATTGGTCTCTTTTCCCTTAGATTGTCAAATTAAAAAAATGACAACAGCCAACACTATAGCCATCCAGTCTCAATGAATCAAAATTAGACCTATGTTTTTTATCATATTGGCAAAAATTTATATATTATTTGTTGCGCTACAGAATTTTAGCAATTAGTTAAGGCATGCAATAAGATAAAAAAGGCTGAAAATCACTGGTTTAAATTATTTTTAAGAGCTCTGTAATTTTCCATTATAAAGATGTTTCATAATTTGTATAAAAACTTTCTAGTAGTTAGACATTTAATTCCAGTTATAAGCAATGAACACCCTTGTAACTAAATCTTTGTGCCAGTTCTTAATTATGTATAAGTACTAATTAAAAAAAAAAATAAAGGCCTAACCAAAGATCAAATGAACTGTTTTATAAAAAAAACAAAACAAAACTTGTCAGTAAAGGTATTCAAGCAGAGGTTAGTTATCAGTTTTGGAACAGTGAGGTACTGATTGTGGTGGAATGGATAAAAAGGAGTGGGGAAGATTGTGTAGAGCAAGGAGTCTGAAGAAATAGGCATGGACCTAGTGGATATGTAGAATTTGGAAAAGAATAAAATGGGACAAGTGTCCCAGTCAGAAGGAAGCCAACTGAATAAAGTTCCATATAATTGAGATGGAGAAAGTAGCAAGATACGAATCTGTACAGGTAAGCAAGACTTCCTCTGTGTGCCAAATACTCTAGCTTATCATTCACTACAACACTAAGTCTCCTGTTTACTGTGGAGGAGGCTCAGATTTGCAGTGGTGAGCTGCTGGCTCCGTGACCTGTCCCTTTCATTTTGTCAGCCTCAGTTATCCCATGACTCCAGTGGGGGTTATAATATTTACCTTATTCAGTAGTTGAAAGAATAAACTTGCAGAGTCTGGCATATAAGAAACATTTAATAAAAGTTAAATATTCTGAATCTCATACCAGTATTTTCTTGATATATATATATATATATATATATATATATATATATATATATATATATACTGTTTTTCACAGAATTTAATTAGGACAACAGAACACTTTCCAGGCCCCTCTCCAAACATATCACGCTCTTAGGGTATAGCTTCTGGTATTTATTGCTTGCTCTAGTTCTCTCAGTTAGAGCCTGGGTCTGGGTTTAAGCTGCCATAGCTTATGTTTAAAGCAGAGACTAAAGGAATAGAGTCCTGACCAGTGACCATCAATGGCTTGCTATCAAGGAGCAGTCTCAGTATGAAGCTGTTGCCTATCAGCTGAGGGTAAGATGAGCACACAGGGCGATCATCTGCAGGAGAGCACAGAGGCTGGAGGGAGAGAAACATCTGATAGGTTACTAAGGACACTCAGTCTCCTTTATAAGCCCCTTTAAATGGACCCAATGTTAACTCATTTTGCCTCAAGTCACTTTATATGCCCGCTTTGCCCATTAAGACAAGGGTGACATCCCTTGGATTTTATAACTTCAGGCATCTCCACGTGGACATTTTCCCTGGTCAACAATCTCTACAACATTTCTTACTGAATATGCTATTCATCATTCCACGTCAAAGTTACTGATTGTTTAGTAGAAGTTGAAAGTCTTCTTGGCATATGGCTATAGGTTAATCAGATGAAGCTCATTGTCAACTTTTGAATTTAAAGGACTTGTTAGGAAGTAGTTATTCTCTTTAGGTAGCTGCCAGGTATCAACAAAGCTCCAAGACCTGCCTTTGTTTATATGGAAATTACTCTTCCAAGGCAGGTATTTCCCACTTGTCCTGAATTCAGAACCACATCTCAACAAACATTCAGGATCAACATACTTCTTTCCTGTCAAAATGAAAAACTAATAGTGGGACTCATCAATCCTGATGCTGCCTTCTTATTTTTTACTAGTGGTGGTGCACAAAATTAGTGCACATTAAAAGGGGATCAATTAGAGGAAATAATTTAATATTGCTAGTTGTCCTTATTCTATAATAGAAGTGTCAGAGATGAAAGAAAATTAGTAAAATGTATATGAAAACCTTCCTCCTGTCAGAGTATGGTTCACACCACAGGACTCAGAGTCAAATCCCCGCCCACCCACATGCACCTCAAAATTACATGAGAACTAGACACTTCCCCCATTGGACTAGATCCAGATGTGGCCAGTCCCACCCCTTTCAAGCCCCGCCAGACAGGGGGTTGCAGTCTCAGGTCCTCTGGGCTGGTCCGGGGTGGGGGAGAGCAGCCTGAGGTCCCCTAGCCCAGGACCAGGATGGGAAATGCATCTTGAGGTCCCCCATCAAGCCCTGCTGGGCTTGGGTATGACCTCAGGTCCCCTGACCTGGCACTGGAGCAGGGAGGGAGGCCTGAGGTCCCCTGTTAAGCCCTGCTGGGTGGGGGGGCATGGCCTAAGGTCCCCAGGCCTGAGGTCCCCGGGCCTGATGCCAAGGCGGGAGGCATGGCCTGAGGTCCCATGTCAAAACCCATCTGATGGGAGATGTGACCTGAGTTCCCTGGACCCAGCACTAGGGGTGCACCCTGTCAAGCCCAGCCAGGCAGAAAGGCGCAGCCTCAGGTCCTCTGGCCTGGTGCTGGGTCAGGGGCATGGCTTGAGGTTCCCTGTCAAGCCCTGCCAGGTGGGGGATGTGGCCTGAGGTTTCTTGTTAAGCCTCACCTGGTGGGGAGGTGTGGCCTGAGTTCTCCCGACCCAGCACTGGGGGTGTGCTTTGAGGTCCCCTGTCAAGCCCTGCCAGGCAGGGGGGTACAGTCTCAGGTCCCCCGGCCTGATGCCAGGGTGGAAGGCATGGCCTGAAGTCCCCTGTCAAGTCCCACCTGGTGGGGGGTGCAGTTCCCCCAGCCGGCCTGACGCTGGGGTGGGGAGGACCAGCATGAGGTCCCCTAGCCCAGCACCAGGATGGGAAGTGTACCTTGAGGTCCCCCATCAAGCCCTGCTGGGCGGAGGGCATGGTCTGAGTTCCCCTGGTTTGGTGCCAAGATGGGAGGCACGGCCTGAGGTCCCCGGGCATGGTGCTGGGGTAAAGGGAAGCAGTCTGAGGTCCCCCGGCCTGGTGCTGGGGTGGAAGGTGTGGCCTGAAATCTCCTGTCAAACTCCACCTGGTAGGGGGCACAGCCTGAGGTCCCCTGTCAACCCCAGCCAGACAGGAAGGCACAGCCTCAGGTCCCCTGGCCTGGTGCTGGGGGTGGGAGGGTGCAGCCTGAGGTCCCCCATCAAGCCCTGCTGGGTGAGGGGTGTGACCTAAGGTTCCCTGTCAAGCCCTGCCAGGTGGGGGATGTGGCCTGAGATCCCCTGTCAAGCCCCATGGGGTTGGGGGAGGGTGTAGCCTCAGGTCCCTGCTGATTGCTCATTAAGGCTCCTTATGAGAACTTGGCTTCAGCTGTGGGTACAGCCATCTTTGTGACAGAGTGATGGTCAATTAGCATATTCCCTCTTTATTATATAGAATAACCAAGGTCACTTTGTTCAGAATTTACATTTGCCATACAAATTGAAATAACACCATAAAAGGAATTCTTGGCAATTGTTGATGTGCTGATAGTGTCTTATTTTTCAACATTTTGAGCTAGTGATAGAAGAGCTATTGCCAGTCTGCTTTTGGAAACACATCTACTAATCAGCCTAGCAGCTAGGCTCTAGCTGATCAGTCTGGAGGCATGCAGAGATGTCTGTGTCCATGGAGTATCAGAATATCACTCAAGGCAGTAGTTAGGATGCAGATTTTCTCCTCTTTAGGAAAGGATGCTGTGATGAATGTAGAAGAAATTTGAGTGAAGCAATAGAAAACTCTTAGTTTTATTCAATATAGTGATATAAAATGGGTTCTCTGCATCTCCTCTACCCTAATGTTTGAGGGAGTACTATGGAAGACTCTTTGTGGTTGGCTCATAAAGTTTGTTCTGATGTTTTCTTATATAGAATCATGAAATGAGACTAAGTTATTTTCTATTTCCAGAGATTTGGAAAAGTATAGCTAGTATCTTAGTCTATTTGGGTTGCTATAAGCGTAGACTGGTGGCTTAAGCAAATAAGCAAAAACATTTCTTTCAGTTCTGGAGGATGAGAAGCCCAAGATCAAGATACTAACAGATTTGGTTACTTCCTAGTCCATAAACTGCTGTCTTTTTGTTCTGTCACACATAGTGGAAAGAGTGAGAATATTCTGGGGTCTCTTTTATCAGGGCACTAATCCCATTCATGAGGGTTCCAACCTTATGACCTCATCACCTCCCAACAGTACCTCCTCCTACTATCACATTGGAAGTTAGGATTTCAACATGGAAATTTTGGGGGACACAAACATTCAGTCCACAACACCCAGAGAGACGTGTTCTTAAGTTACCCTATTTCTTCATTGTAAGAGAACTTTACCCTCAGAAAGGTGACTTCTTGAGGGGAGTAGTGCTCAGGAGAAGTGTCTCTCAAATTAAAGTTTCTTGGCAGTATTGGAAAAGGGAGTCAGTAAAAAAAAAAACTGGTACCTGCTTCATCTTAAAAATGACATGCTAGATGCTCATTAGTCCTTTGCTCTCTGAGTACTGAGTTTTAAAGAGGGGGAAATTCTGTAAAAATCTGTGGAATGTGTGTGTTCCAAGAAAAGGGAACAGATAATATAAAATCTGATGTGTTTGAAAAATAGTGAGAAGTCTATTATGCTAGAGTGAATTGATTGATTCTGAGAAACAAATATGAAATCAGAGAGATAGGTAGGGGTCGGGGTATGTAGTGCCCTATGGGGCCATTCTAAGAAGTTTAACTTTTAGTTTGTGATGGATGGGAAGCCAATGAGCAAGGGAATAGCATGATATGATACTCTTTTTCATTGAGAGCAGGGAAGCACATACGGAATTGGGGAGAACAGTTCAGCTCCTGCATTAATGAGAAATGATGGTAGCTTGGATTAGATTTGTGTGAGTGGAGATGGAAAGATGTTAGACAAAGTCAGAATTTACTAATGGAATAAATGTAATGGGTGGGGAAAGAGCAATCAAAGGTAATGCCTTGGTTTTGGCCTTAGTTAGCATCTTGATAAATGATGGTTCCATTACTAATACTTATAGCACCAGAGAATACAGGTGGGAGTTGGAAACCATGAGTTTAATTTTATACATGACAAATGGGGATACCTGTTAGATATCCAAGGTAAAATTTCAGTAAGTAGTTGGAGAAAATATCTGGAGTTCAGAGGGAAAGTTATAGTTTAAAATATATGTTAGGGAGTCATTAGCATAAAGATGGTATTTAAAGAAAATTGTTAAGATCACCTAGGGAACAAGTGTGGGTTAGGAAGAAGAGAAGATGAGAGAAGAACCCTAGGTGGTTTTCAGCATTAGGTGTTCTCCACACACAAAGAGAATAGAGGAATCAACAAATATAACTAAGAAACAGTGACCATGAGCTGGAAGGAAAGCTAGAAAGTATAACAATGTGAAGCCAAGTGAAAAGAGCTTTTAAGAAAGGCAGAGATGATTGACTATGTCAAAGTCTCTTTAAAGATTAAAATGAGAACTGATCATTGATCACTGGCTCTCTTTCCCATCCACCCTCTCCTAGATGTACTGGGAACCATGTATGGCACAGACTGAGTAATAAATATATGTTTATTAATCACAGTCCTTGTAAGTCATTGTAATTATCCATTCATTGCCTTCTTCCCTCTCTTTGTGGAAGTCACTTCCAGTTTAAGGAATAGGCTATATTTAACAGGTTAATTGAAATAGGGTCATATTTAATGAGTGTATTCTTTATGTGGGAATCCACAAAAGCCTGGTTGATGAATTGTCCTAATATTCCAGAGCTGGAAGGACTCTTAGAAATCACAAACTTCTATGCCCTTATTTTATCGATGAAGAAACTGAGACTGTGACAGGGAAAGTGAATTGTTTAAGGGCACATAGCAATTTAACTTTAGAGCTGGGACTAGAACTCAGACCTCATGGGACAGTTGGTTTTCCTTTGTTCTACACCCTTAAGCCAGTTTTCCATCACGTAAGATTAATTTTTCTGGGTCTTGAATTCTTTTCCATCTTTAATATATCATGATTAAAGGGAAAACATTTTATTCAGGAGCAATACTTAAAGTAGTTTGAATGCAAACCCTTTAGAAATAGAACATAGTCACCTGGCTGAGGGCTAGAGAGTGAAGTTGGGAAAGGAGTAACACCGGACTCTGAGGACAGAGGTAGCCTGATAGAGGAAAGACCAGCCTGGCCTAGGTTTAAATCCCATCTCTATCTACTTCTACTGTATGACCTCTCATCAGTTTCTTAATTTTCCTGAGCCTCGTCTATAAAATAGGGACACTATCTAGGTCCTATTGGTAAGTTCTGAGTATTGGCAAAAATACATCTAAAGTGCTCAGCTTTCACTTGAGGTGTTGTAGGCACTCAATACATAATAACTCTTGTTTTGTAATAGCTCTTTATTATTATGTTAACTTCATTTTTCTTCTATTCCTGCTGCTATGGGTGCCACTGGCAGCAGCCCTAGATCAAGCCACTGTCTCCAGAGAATAGTTGCTCCAGCCTCTGGCCACTTCTGCCAAACCTGTAGCTTCCAGATCTCTGTCTGCTGTGCCTCTTGGCAGACTAGAAAGGAGGCCTTGAAACTGCCTGCAGCTAATAGTCTCTCCTTCAGGACAAGTAGTCACCAAGGAGCAGCTACTGCTGAGGCTGTTTCTCTTTTTCCCAAAGGCTCATTCTACTGCTTCCTTTCTGCACTGAAAATGCTTCGATTCCTATGGACAAATATTTTAATGAATCGTAATGTAAATATCTGTGATTTCTGATGGTCTTAGGTTCTACAACAGCAGTTCTCAACCTATGGGTTGTGACCCACAGGTTGAGAACCGCTAGCAGGGTTGCCTAATACCATCGGAAAACAGATATTTACATTACAATTCATAAGAGTAGCAAAATTACAGTTATGAAGTAGCAACGAAAATAATTTTATGGTTGGGATCTTTACAACATGAGGAACTGTATTAAAGGGTCGTGGCATTAGAAAGGTTAAGAACCACTGCTCTAGAGGCTCTCTGGTATAAACAGTTCACATTAAAGATGAGAGGACTGAAGCTTAGAGAGAATAAATCACTAGGCTAAAATCACATAGCAAGTTAGAGGCAGAGTCTTGGACCAGTACCAAAGTTTACTGACTCTCAGGCCCATGTCCTATCTATCCATGACACAACTTTTGTGTATAAGAGGGGACGATTGTAGATGGTATTAAAAGACAGCAAATGCCTGAGACCTTTCCTCACTAGAGCTCAACTGAGATTTAGAGGATTTGGATGAGGGAAGAGACCAAAACCTTGCTGATCTAATGCCACTTTAAATAATTGGGAGCCCTGACTGGTTTGGCTAAGTGGATAGAGCATCGGTCTGTAGGCCCTAGGTTTGATTCCAGTCAAGGCCATGTACCTTGGTTGTGGGTACATCCCCAGTAGGGTTGTGCAGAGGCAGCTGATTGATGTTTCTCTCTCAAAGATGTTTCTAACTCTCTATCCCTCTCCCTTCCTCTATGTAAAAAAAAAAATCAATAAAATATTTAAATAAATAAATAAGTAAATAAATAAAGAATTGTGATATACTTTTCTATAAATAAGCTTTAGAATAATCAGCTTAATTATTACATAAAATTATATCCAAGATTTTGTTTTTATATATTAGTACATTTCTTATATTTTTATTTTCTATTCTGAATATAAAACCTAGAATTTACACAATGAAATTAAGCTAGTAAGTTATTCTGCCTTGGAAGGCTTCTTCTGGAGCTGAAAAGATGAGGATCAAATTTCTGGTGAAGCCAAAGTTGCCAGACCCTGAGTTCTAAGTTGACTTAGGTCATTGTCCTAAGCCATTGCCCATCTCACTCAGTTTTCCATTATAAAATTCAGGTGTTTTTAATATTTTCAGTGGTCCTGAACCAAGTGACAGTCAAAGGGACAGACAGATAACCAACAAAAACAATGACTTCACTCTTTTCAATAAATTCAATTAAACAAACATTTAATTCTTATTTTTAAATACAACATACAACCTTTATTTAACAAAAGTGACAGGTAATATCAAATAGGCACTGGTATTAAGAGAAAAAAAATAACTAGAAGAAATTTTATCTTTAACACCTTACAGTAACCTACGTGTAGTTGCATTTATTTGAGCTCTGTTGCTGCAAAGAATACATCTCATGCAGAGGTATGGATGAATGATTTGTACATTTTTCAAGTCTTCACTAAATACTACCTAATATACACATTAGAGGCCCATTGCACGGATTCGTGTACCGGTGGAGTGCCTTGGTCTGGCCTGTTGGGATCAGTGGACTTCTGTGATACCACAGCCTGGCCTTACCTGCCAGCTTCTCAGGCTCCAGGCCGCTGTCCACATCAATCCCGAACAGCACAAAGTAGTGCAGGAAGCAGCAGGCAGCCAGGGAGGAGCCCAAGCCTAGGATGGGCGCCGCAATACTCCTGCTCATCCTGCTGCTGCAGCTGCATTTGCCAGCCACGAGCCTAGAGTCTGGCATCCATCTGTCAACTGAGTGGCACTTCTGCTGTGGGAGCACACTAACCCCCAGGGGGCAGCTCCTGCATTGAGCCTTTGCCCCCTGCTGGTCAGTGCATGTCATAGCTGTCATCCGGTTGTCCCAGGACTTAGGTTTTTATATAAATAAATATACATTAAATTTGAAAAAGGTTTCATTGACAATCCCCAGTTATCTTCATGTGGTTCTGGCTTGTGAATCATGTATGGAACCCAGCCAAGACTCTGTTGGACACCAAGTCTCCTCCACTCCTCTTCTGACATCAGATGGGTTTTGGATACTTGTTTGGAAAGTTTTCAGGGTAACATGACATATAGGTACTTGTAATGCTCGTTGAAGTATTTGACTGGGAAGTATTTGCTTGTGCACCATCCTGCCAGCAGAGGATCTATGCAGAGGGCAGCTGGGGTGCGAGGAGCAGGTGCAGCAAACGAACTGTCCACATCTGGCTGAAGAAATGACTCCATTCTTTATCAACAATTACTCATTGAAGAACTGCTATGCACCAAGCATTATCACATATACTAGGAATAGATTACTAAATACATACAAGCATGGTTCCTGTTTGTATTAGTTTGTTAAGCCTTCCATAACAATCTATCACACATTGGATGTCATAAACAACTAAATGTCTGACACCAAGATGAAGGCAGCATTGATTTCTTCTGATGCTTTTTTACTTGGTTTGCAAGTGACCATTTTCTCTCTGTCTATACATAGCCTTTCCTCTGTGCATACACACATCTGTGTCCTAATCTTCTCTTCTTATGAGGATATCAGTGATAATGGATTCAGGCTCGAAAATTTGACCTCATTTTTTAAAATGTAATTTATATTGTTGATAGTATTACATATCTTCCATTTTCCTCTCTTCTCCCCCCTTTTCTCAGCCCCTACCCACCCCAAGGTTTTCACTATGCAATTTCCCATGTCCATGGGCTATGTATATAAGTGTATAAGTTCTTTGGTTTATCTCTTCTTGTTCCCCTAACCCCATATCAAGGTATGTAGGTCTGTTTCATACCTCTCTACTTCGGGTCTTATTTTGTTGGTCAGTTCATTTTGTTCATTATATTCCATAGATAAGTGAGATCATGGAATATTTGTCTTTCTCAGTTTGGCTTATTTCACTTAGCATAATATTTCCCTAGTCCATCCATGCTGTGCCAAAGGGTAAGAGTTCCCTCTTTTTTCATGTGCATAGTATTTTATCCTAAGTATTTCTTTAAAACCTTATTTCCAAATGCAGCCATATTCTGAGGTACTAGAACTTAGAACTTCAACATATGAATTTGTATGTGCAGAGAGTGGGAGAGAGGGGACACAATTCAGCTCATAACACTGTCTTTAATGAACTCAGTTGGGTGGGGACACAAAAATTCATCCAAGAATTATATAAATAAATTTAGAACTATGAACTATTAAGGTGTTACAAACGAGATATATATGGTATCATAAAAATATGTAAGGAGGCATGTCATGTTTGTCATGTTTCAAAGGAAGGAAAGTACTGCAGGGAAGGCACTTGAGAAGGTAAACATATAAGCTGAGGTCTCAAACATAGGTAAGAGTGAAGGGATAAAAACATTGGAGAGCTGCTTCTTAGAAGTCCCATAACTCACTATTTTTCTGTGTACTGAACACTGAATGGATTCTTAATATAGCAATGAACTCATGGTCTGGTAGGAGACAGATGAAAAACAAATTTCAGCAGAATTCAGAGTTACAGAGGCTAATATTATATGCCACAGTTCTACATTTATGGGAATATAGGAAAAGGAGGCATTTGACTATCCTAAGAGCAGGAGGTCAAAATATTTTCACAAGAGCTGAAGTGTTACACTACTCAGATCCTGCTGCCTATTTGGAAAATCCAAATAAATGAAACAGATATCAAGAAAGCATTGAGATCATTCCTTCAAAATACTTTGGATCTGAAGGTAGAATAGAATCAAATGACCCGAGTTTTAGTCTCATCTCTGCTCATTCTACTGTGTCACCCAGAGATAATGATATGTATCTCACCTACCTCCTGTGTTGGTATGGACCAAACATGGACCCAAGAAAGCAGAAAAAGAGAACTGGTTAAAAAAGAAATGGATTGGTTGAGGTTACAATCCCTTGCATTCCTAATCTGGAAGGATTTCCAAACTAAATGTGGAGATAGACTGAAGACACACAAAAGTCAGACTGCTGTAATGGTTAACTAAATTGCATAAAGGTCACATAGAAGGATGGGTTAAGTGACATGAATGATACAAATGTCAGTGTTCTTAACCAATTCTTGCTCATACATTTTAGTGCAAAACTACGAAGCATCTATGGCCAAGATGGAAAGCAATTTCTAGATGCTGCTGTTTTCTAAGTGCTTTTTAAAATATAGTCAGAATAAATGAATTTGGCTTTCATTCAGCTGCACACTATGTTGCTTTTGTAATCTTAGCAACACCTCCTACAACTCACTCAGCTATTGGACATTGCTAGATGCCATAGGCATGCCAAATGCATCATCTTAAACAATTCAATGTGATATATGTGTATCATCCTCATATTACATATGAAAAAACAGAGCCTTAGAGAACTTATGTATCTTTTTAAAGTTAATAAATAAAGTCAGTAAATATCAGATCTGTGAACTGAGCTCAGAACTGAAATGCAAAAGCTCAACCTTACAGGAGGAAAGCAGGTAAAGTAAGTTGAAGTATCAGATCTTCAAATTCCTTTCTATCTATAGAACTACTGAGAGTGACTTTGGGCCTCAATGAAAAACAATTTCAAGCCTGTCAGTAAGGATAGATGAGCTATAATCTTGACTGCCTTAGGGATGTTGCCCTTGCTATATTTCTACCTAGAAAATGCTTCTCCTGCAAGCAAGGATCCTTATTGTTATCCTGGTTTCATTTTAAATATTATATCCTCAATGAAGTCTTTCCTGATCACTCAAAGTAGCTACCCAGTCACTCTGTTTTATTATATTATCTTGTTTTAATTTTTTGATTAGCACTTCTTATTGTTATATTTTCCTGAATACATATTTGATTTTTTCGCCCCTTCCCCACTTGAATATAAGCTTCATGAAGACAGTATCTAGTTTGTCTTCATCAAATTGTATACTCAAAACCTAGGAGTACATGGCACCTGGTAAATACTCTATAAATATTTGTTTAATTAGTGCATGAACTAATTCCCTTATGAGACAGATGCTGAAACTGCAGCCCAGAGAGGAGATTGTACTTATTAAAGGTCAAGGAGTGCAGACTGGGTTAGTGGACAGAGCACTGGCTTATTTTCTAGTCCTCTAATTTGCTATGTGACTTTAAATTAGTTCTATGTTCTCTAATATATACTAATAAAAGCCAAGGTTTCTTTTGTGCACAACACCATCACAAGATGGCTGCCACAAGATGGCTGCCACAAGATGGCCGCCATATGATGGCTGCATGCACAGTGAAAGCAGGGCCTGGTGGTCGCTCTGCATGGTGAGACCTGGGGGTCATGCAGCTCTGCGCATCATGGAGGAGATGGGTCCTGGTGGAGGAGGCGAGTCATGGCAGAGGAGGGCAGTTGTGGGCAATCAGGGTGGCAGGGGAGGGCAGTTAGGGACAATCAGGCCTGCAGGAAAGGAAAGTTGGGGGCAATAAAGTTGGCAGGAGAGGGCAATTGGGGGCCACCAGGCTGTCAGGGGAGCAGTTAGGGATTAATCAGGCTGGCAGTGGAGTGGTTAGGGGGCAATGAGGTAGGGAGGCAGGCGAGCAGTTAGGAGCCAGCATTCTTGGATTGTGAAAGCAACCCCTACAGGATCGGGCCTACACCAGCAGTCGGACATCCCTTGAGGGGTCCCAGATTGGAGAGGGTGCAGGCCGTGCTAAGGGACACTCCTCCCCAGATTGGAGAGGATGCAGGCTGGGCTGAAGGACACTCCTCCCCTGTGAATGAATTTCATGCACCAGGCTACTTGTAAAGATATAATATTAATGACAGATAATTTTTGAATGCTTTCTACATGCATTATGCTGCTTTGTGTATATTTTAAATAATCTTCCCCAAATCTTTGAGTTAACTTTTAGTAAGTCTGCATAAATGATGTTAGCCCTAAATTCCAGTAGCTAACACAATAAAGGTTTATTTCTCACAAACATGACAAAGTGGTTTGAGTCAGAAAGTACCAATGAGTGGTTCTCTTTCAAGTGACATTGCAGAGATTCAGGATTTCTCAGTTTTAGTTGCAGTCTTTCTCAACCCATTTTCTTCAAGATTATTGTAGAAGGGGAAAATAAAACACAGATGATTATATATAAAATATTATGTATAAGATTGGAAGTGGCATAAATTATTTTCATCCATACTCCTTTGAATAGTACCTGTCGCTAGGAACAACTTAGCTACAAGGTATATGGTAGTCTCTCATGGAAAGATAAAATGGTGTTGGTCAACATCTATCTAATATCTGCCATAGTATTGTTTTGTCACCATTTTAAAGATGAAAACAAGTTTTCTTTGGTGGCTTGCCTGAGATTTATAAGTGAAGGAATGAAGATACAGGACCAGCCAAGACCGGTTTGGCTCAATGGGTAGAGTGTCGGCCTGCGGACTGAAAGGTCCCAGGTTTGATTCCGGTCAGGGGCATTTACCTTGCTTGCGGGCACATCTCCAGTGTGGGGTGTGAAGGAGGCGGCTGATTGATGTCTCTCTCTCTCATCGATGTTTCTGACTTTCTATCCCTCTTCCTTCCTCTCTGTGAAAAATCAATAAAATATATTTTAAAAAAAGATACAGGACCAAGTATTCATGCCATACTTTTGCCAGTAGTAGTGTCCTTTGCTTTTACCTGTATAGATCACTGATTGTCAAGGTTGTTCTGCTAGAGAATTCATTCTATAATAGCAATCTTATAGAGAATTCCAGCATGTAAAAGAAATCATCAGGAGTTTTGAAGCATAGTAAACCTTAAAATGATTGTCTGGGAGCCTTCTAAGGCCCTCAGGAGTCCTATGTGGAAACCTTGGACCAAGTGGTCTTGATGGGCTTCTTCTAGCTCTGACTCACAAATTTTGTCTCTGGGTTTCCTCAAATTATTAACACGAACCATAAGGTTGCAAGGATGACTACATCTCAGAACTGGGTGCTTGTCATCAAAGATTTCTGCCTCATGACCCAGATATAAGCTATGGATTTATAGCTGAAATCCTGGCACTGAGTGTGCTGAGCATTTAAGAACTTTCCCCACTACTCACCATCCATGCAAAAAGTTATCTAATTGTACAAGGCACTCCCTGGAAACTTTCCCAGAGGAATAATAAAGTAACCAAGAACTTTTTAATTTTGCAAAGTGCATTCTTCCTTATAATTTACTTAATATAGAAATTTAATGTTCTGCAGTTTACTGAACAAATAACATTGGAAGTACTTAGAGTTAGCTTGGGAGCTTGCCTTTGGTTGCCAGTTTGACTTTATCATTTGATTATCCATATAAAGGCCAGCAGTAACAATATGCTCTGCCTTAAGTGGTTCAGAGGGGTTATCTCTTGACCATTACCAATTCTAAATACAAGATTTAAATTCAGAGAGAAAATCATACAAGAGAAATTGGCTGAATTTGCTCAAGTAATCCCTTGAGTAAGATGCTTGATTCTCTGGAACTGGATTATGGTGATTGCACTTTTTCAGAAAGTTCCTAACCTTGGGGGCTGACTAGTTCTGTGGCATCGTATTCCTTCAGAAAATATATACTGAAAACCAATGTGTGCCAGTCACTGTGATGCTGCCAGAGCTGTTCAGACTGGCTCAGAGCCCTGATGCCTGCCCTTTGGTCACATTTTTTCTTTCTCCTGTATCTCCCTACTCCTCTTACTTTTAAAGACAATAAAATAAGCCTCTTAGTTTTAATTGCAGAAATTTGGTCACCATTTTACTTGAGTAGCTACACTTCAATAATTCAGGCAATTTAACTGATTCAGATTGAATGCCCCACTGATAATTAATTTGTTCTTCTTCCTTTCCTTCACCTATAGGAACTTGATGGGTCATTAATGACACCATTAGAGAGAGAGAGAGAGTGAGCCCACTGCATTATTGGTTCCTGATAAATGTTAAATAATTGTTAAACTAGGACCCAGTGGAGATTGGCAAATTGCAGTAGAAGCAGATGCTCACAAAGTGTGCCTTTGCTGATAATCTGATTTTGCAATTCAGGAAAGGCACAGACTTTGCACCATTTCTCATCATTGAAATCCACGTGCCTTTGTAGAGGAAAATCCAGTGAATCATCCAGGTCTAACTACATAGAAGCCTATGCAATGGGGAAAGTCTTAAACATCATAGATGCTGCCTTGAGGGATTCACCTTCCCTCCTGTTTGAGGAGCTGTAGCCACCTAGATGAACAGGTGTGGGCCACCTAAATGAGCAGGTGCAGGAAATAATAAATAAGGCTGTCATGACCAGCAGATTACTGGACACATGAGTGTTTTTGCATAATATGTCTGAGTCCTGCCCCAAAGTGCTCCAAAAGCCAGATCTCCATCTGTTAGTTGGAAATCCTATCTGCCAGTATGCAGGCTGGCTTTGCCAAGCATGGATTGTGTGGTGTTAATGGCTTTGGGCAAAGCCTTGTGCTGCTTTTTGGCAAGAAGAATTCTGTTTGATTCTGAAGAGTCCAAAATTTATATTTTAAAACATATTTTATTTGACAGCCAGAACCTAATGAATCTGACTTCATCTGTCTGTCTGCTAATCTCTGCATATCAAACTTACAGTAAAATAGCTTCTCACTGTTTATAAAGCACTCTGCCTATCAGCTTCCTCATTTGATCTTATGACAACTAAGGGCAGAAGGGAACCTAATATTGTAGGTCAAGCATATCAAACGTGTGGCCCTCGGGCCACATGCGGCCCACAACGAATACTCATTAACGATTACTCATTTATGTCAGCCCTTTGTATTCAGCATATCTCTATCGAAATAAACCTACTTTTTTAAAATAAATATTGAAGCTTTTATTTTTTTGCAGCCCACATAAACTAAAACCTTGTTTATTTGGCCTGTGTTAGACTTTGAATTTAGCATGCTTGTTGTAGCTGCTTTATTTACATCCTGACTCATTTAATCTTTGAAGTTTTGCAAGGTAAGATTTTTAAATCCTCATTTTACAGATGGAGATCCAAGGTAATGGAAAAGCAATGTATGTGCTCAATGTCTACTTGAGCTGAGTAGGAAAAGCTAGAGGGACCAATATTTTTTTTAATTAACCTTTATTGTTGAGATTATTATAGATGTCCCCTTTTTTCCCTCCCATAGCTCTAGAGGGACCAATATTAATATTGGGTCCAAGTGTATCATATCTCATGATTGAGGACTCTATCTTCTGACTACCTACTATATCTTCTGACTATACCAGGCATTTATTTCTACATGTTAGTGAGTCTCTAAAACCTTCTTGTGAGGAAATTAGTACTACCCCTATTTTATACATTTGGTCATTCAGTGGGCAGTTATTAAGCACCTGCTATGTGCTGCGCACTGTTTCAGGCACTGAATATACACCTTTGAATAAGGTAAGCATTGTTCCTCCTCTCATAATTCTACATTCTAATGGGAGGAGACAAACAAATATACATGCTTATGGTCTATAAAGTACAAAGATATTTAAGTTCTACTTTAGATTAGATGATTATAGAAGGGTGGGGCATGAACTTTATAAATAAAAATAAATAAAATATAATTAAGGTGAAATACCTAAAATAAGGCCCAAATGTGAAGGAAGATACAGTTTTAGAAAGAAATGAGGAGTTATAGTTGCAAGCAAAGAGAACTTCTTTAGGGAAATAAGCTTTATGTTTTTCAGAAAAAAAAATGTAAGAAGTGGTGAGATAGTAGTGAATGATGGAAAGAAAGGTCTGAAATGAGGTTGGAAAGTTAGGAAAAGACCATATCTCATAGGCCTTTGTAGCTCAAGGCAAGGAGTTCAGGTTTTATTTTACATGTCATAGGAAGCCATGAGAGAATTTAAAGCAGGGGAATAATAGGATTTACTTACATTTATCAAAAAAGGCACCTTGGCTGGTATATGGAGAATTGATTATATCCAGAAATGATTGAAAGACCAGTTAGAAGCTTGCAGTGGTCCAGATGAGAGATAAGCATGGTAATAGCAGAGATAAAGAGAAGTAAACATATTTGGATATATTCGAGGTTATATATGACTTTCTTAGGTATGGTTTGAGTGAAAAAGAAAAATTCAAGTCTCTTTTTGATGTGAGCAACTCACTGAATGAAAGTATTGTTTACTAAAATGAGGAAGGCTGGCAGTAGAGCTGATTTGGGAAGTGAAATGTCAAAGGTTTTGGCGACACTAAGTTGAAGATGCCTATTAGATAATAAAGTGTATATGTCAAGCAGGCAGTTGAGTATATGTCTGGAAATCAGATGCTAGTAGTATATATATTCAGAGATCAAATGGCTTGCCAAATATTACACAAAAATTGCTGAAGATCGTTTATTTGACGAAAGTTCAAATCCTTTCCTAGTCCCAAACAGGAATTGACTATCAGTTGCACATAAAATTTAGCTCAGCAAAAAAATCAGCATGTGGTAGGAATTTTCTTTTGCCATAGTTCACTAACATCCTCTGGATCACTTGTTGTGGCTGTAAGTAGAGTTATTTCAATACTTTCTCTGTCTGCCAGGCTTCCTATTTGTCAAGGAGCTACAGGGAAGCAAGGAAGATCTAGAAAGAGTGTCCCCGATACTTTTGATGCATTTGGCTCTCTACCATACTTCAAGGAACTCTGAACTAGATTATAAATGTATTGAATATAGGAATGGTGTCTGATTTATCTCATTTTTCTATGAGGAAGAATTCAACAATATACTGAGAAAGTGTATGAATGAATGAATGAATGACATTTCAGCGTCAAAGACTTATCTCTCTATTTGAAAAGAGCTTCTTGACCAAGTTACTAGTCTCTGGTGTTTATGTTTCCCCCCTCTGCTTGGATTTATTACACTCCATGGAGTGCCTTTTCCTGCTGTTTGTATATCAAACTCGGCTTTAGGAGAGAAAAAAAAAATTTCTACCATTTTAAATATATGTTTATTGATTTCAGAGAGGAGGGGAGAGGGAGAGAGATATAGAAACATCAATGATGAGAGAGAATCACTGATTGGCTGCCTCCTGCACATCCCCCATCGGGGATCTAGTCTGAAACCTGGACATGTACCCTTGATTGGAACCAACCTGGGACTAATACTCTGTTCACTGAGAGAAAGGAACTAGGGTTGCTGCCATTTTAAATATCCAACCACCATCCTATTTGCATATTTAATACTGACAGTTGAGAAGGCTACTGCGTAGAAGGGCACAAGGCTAGAGATGAGCCAATGGAACATCTTCAGATCTGCTCTCCTTTTGCTAAGTGAATCTATAGCCCTAGGGTGTAATCTTTGGGGGAAAAACATGTTAGCCTCTTTCCAGAGCCTCTCAGCTACAGTCACTGAAACTTGGACCTATGGACTTAATACCTCCACTTCTTCTCAGTCCTTGAGCTAATCCATGTGAAGAGGTCTATCATCTAACTCAACCCTCTAACATAAAGGTGGCTCTGAAATATCTTATTGCTGTATATGTGGTATCTAGTGTGCCTGCTTTTTTTTTTGATCAGTTTCTCTGTCTAATCCTCACTACTCTTCCTAGTTGAAGGGCCAATATGTTTGGGCCTGAAACAAGAAGTCCCTTTTGGCCTTTTATACATTGTTGCATTGTAAAGGAAGAATTCCATTCAACTTTCTTAGTTTAATTTCTAAACTGTTCTAACTTCTATTCCAAAATACTACTTTATATTTGTAAAAACATTCAGCAATGTCTTACATCCTCAAAGGGGAAGCCAAAATACCTTTCATTTTCTTAACTTTTCAGAAAGGATCATAATATTGATATTAGGATGAACTAATTAACATTGAATAGTACTTTGGAAATGTTAAATGCTATAGAAATGCTAAATAGGTTTATTAGACTGGGAGTATAAAAGGCAAATGAAACTCCAAGTTTCATTTAAATGCTTTTATATCATGGGTTTCTTTTTCTTTCAAAAGAATTTTGAAGGGGCTTATATAGCTACAGACCTGGTTCCAAACAGTAAATGTCACAATGAATATAAAGCATGATGTCTAATTTCCCCACCTTGCCTTTCATTTCCAGTTCCTCCACAAAATCACACATTCATTCAACTAGAATTCCTGGTCACTTCCTTGTTAACAAGTAATGAGCAAGGCACTGTAGGTACAGTCCTGGGCAAAAGGAGGTTTACAGTTGCGAATGACATTCTTTTGAGTTAATAAAGCTGTTGTAATAATCATAACTTATATGTCTTTTTCCATAAAAACAACTGTATATATGAATATCAAGTAAGTGTAACACAAAACAGACTCATTGATATTATAGCGATGTAGGGTGTGAAGGGAGAAAATGATCACATTCTAAGTGTCAATATATTTCCATGTTGGATGGGAAACTCAGGAAGATTTCATATAGCTGACATTAATGGGGCTATGCTAGAAAGAGAAATGAATTTTGATAGAGGAAATAGCATGAGGATAGTTTATGTGTGCATTTTTTAGAAAGGGGAACTATAGAGAAGTTTTATAGTTCATCTGGGGTCACAAAGTAAGTTAATATTTTTTATTTCAGTCAGTGTATGTTTAATTTCCAGTTGGTCCTTTTTCATCTCTTCTTGGGTCTCGCTAAATTTATGCATCTTTTCTAGGAAATTCTTGAAAAACCTTATAACCGTGGTTTTGAACTCTATTTATTTTCCTCCATTTCTTTTGTTTGTGATCTGTTTCTTTGTATCCGCATTTTTGCTGCTTCCCTGAGTTGGTAGAGTAGCTTTGTGTGGTAGATGTCCTACATGGCCCCATAGCTCCGCCTCATCAGTTACCTGAGGTGAACTCTCTTGGTGGGCCCCTTTGTGGACTGTGTGTACAGCCTTGTTGTAGTTAAGTCTTGATGGTTGTTGGTATCACTGGGGCAATTGACCTACAAGCCAATTGGTCGTGGGAATCAGCTGTGTCAATGCAGGGAGGACTTCTATGCTGGACTCCATTTGCCTTAAGACTTGCAAGACTGCAAAAGCCTCTGTGCTCGGCTTGGATGGGGCAGAGTCTCAGGGAGGAGCAGACAGCCATGGCTTCCTGTCAGCCCCTGGTCTCAGTGTCCTTTGGTAATCATTGCAGCCCTCTCTGTGGACAGGTGTGCACACCTCCAGATCTCTGCCTTTCTGGCTCCCCTGAGTTTTTGTGTGTTCCGGGGACCCATTTGAGTCTGGGTCCCCAAGGTCTCACCTGAAACTGGGGTTCAGTGCAGTCTAACCTGGATTTCAGTGCAGTTGGGAGCTTTTGTCTTCCTCCCACTAGAGAAAGCCAGCCACACAATCAGCAGTCATCCCTCTGTGTATACACTTTCAAACGCACCTCCCGACCTCTGTTTTTCAAGGCTCCTGCCTTTTTACAACTGTCCAGACTCCCCCGTATGAGTCTCGCCAAGAACTGGGGTTCAGTGCAGTTAGAAGTAGGGTTCAATGCAGTCAGGAGTTTCTGTCTACCTCCCACTAGAGGAAGCCAACCAGGCACTCCTCCTGGTCCTCTCCACATGCATGTTTCTGTACCTCAGCTTTTTGCAGCTCCTCTGAGTCTTCTTTCCTTCTAGTTGTAGAATTTCCACTCAGCCAGCTTTCCTGTGGGTTCTCGATGATGTGCGTTCTGTCTTTTAGTTGTAGTTTTGAAATTGTTGTCCATTGCAGCAGTTTAGGTGTTCACCTATGCTGCCATTTTGGTTTCTCCTAAGGTTTGTTTTTTTCATATTCTTTCTTGGAGGATAGTTTGCTGAGAGACATTTGGGCTATTGCTCAGGGATACTTGGGTCCTCTTTCAAAACAAGAATGTTCCCTTTCCTTAGCTACTTGGGAACCCTGCCCTGAAAACACCCATTATGTCCTCTGCAGGGAGACTACCTTGAAATATTCCCTTCCTTCACGATCTCTCCCCAACTAATGACAAATAAATTAAAATTCAGTTTTAACCACTGTTTATTAATGACTGTCTACCCTGAATCAGGATTCAATTTAATTTGAGTGAATTATTTCAAAAGCCTGGTGTGGTTAGTATAATTATACTCACTTTAAAATGAGAGAATCTAAACAGATAAGGAGTTTTGTAACATGTTTATGGTAGAGAGAATAAGGATGCTCAAAGATGTTTAGATTCTACTATCTTGAATCTTTGAATATGTTACCTTACATGGAAAAAGAGACTTTGCAGATGTAATTAAGGTAAGGATTTTGAGATGAGAAGATGATGCTGTGTTATCTAAGTAAACCCAATATAGTCACAAGAATCCTTAGAAGACCAAAGATGAAGTGTTAGAGTCAGAAGAGACATGATGATGGAAGCAGGAAGGACAGGGAAAGAGAGGGAGAGAGAGAAAGAGGCAGAGGGTGATAGAGATTGAGAGAAATTTGAAAATGTTATACTCTTGGCCTTCAGATGGAGGAAAGGGCCACAAACCAAGGAATGCAGGTGACTCCTAGAAGCTGCAAATGGCAAGGAAATAGATTCACTCCTGGAGAGCCCAGAATGAATATCATACTGTCAAAACCTCAGTTTTTAGAATTACCTCCAAAACTGTGATATAATAGACTTTTTTTGAGACACTAAGTGTATGATTTCCCTATACAAGCAATAGGGAACTAATACAATATAGTTATACAGCAGGTAGTTGTCTCCAGTCATTTCATTTTGCCAGATGTAAAAAAAATGCCTCTCCATATTCAGGTAACTGAACCCTGCCTTGCTTGACATTGTTGCCTATCTCGTATGTCTTTATTCATTTTTGAGGTTGTTCTTTGTAATTTATAAGACCCACCTCCTCTTTATTGGTTCCTAAACAGACATTTGTCTTCTCCTTCCATCAGTCCCTTCCTTCCCTTTCCTTCTTTTCATATTGTCCTTGAATAATCTTATTCATCCTTGTTTCCTCTTTTCACCAGTATGCTAAAAATTCCCAAAGATATCACTCCTCTTAAAATGTCTAATCATATCTAACCTGGAGGAACTGAAAACTGGGACACAGAAATCTTAAACATAGCTAGAGATAGAAGATCAATACTCTTCAAAAGTGCAATAGAGAGAATCCAAGATGGCGGCATAGGTAAACACCTACACTGCTGCCTCGCACAACAATTTCAAAACTACAACTAAAAGACAGAATGGATATTATCCAGAACCACAGGAAATCTGGCTGAGTGGAAATTCTACAACTAGAAGGAAAGAGAGGGGCTCACAGAGACCCAGAGGAGCTGCAAAAAACTGAGATACAGAGACGTGCACAGAGAGTGCGGGTGCTGGAGAACCTGGCTGGCTTTCTCTGGCAAGAGGGAGGTGGAGACTCTCAATGGCATTGAACCCCTTATCCTACGACACTAAACCCCAGATCCAGCCGAAACTCATATGGGGGGGAGTTTGGACTGTGAAAAGGGAGAAGTGCATGGAAATTTAGGGGAGTCGCAAAAGATCAGAAGTCTGGTGGTGCACACAGCACTGCACGCAGAGGACCAACTGCTGATTGTGCCGCTGGCTTTCACGAGTGGGCAGGAGACAGACTGTCCCAACTGCGTCACTTCCAATTCCACTAAACCCTGGTTTCAGGTGAAACCCTGCGGACACAGACTCATATAATCCCGGAGTGCAGGAGAGCCATTAAGGCAGCAATCTAGAGGCACTGGGAGAGCCTACACGCGCACAGGGACCGGCCCAGTGATTACCCAGTCACGTGAGACTCACGGGCCATAGAGGGCGGGGCCGACTGGAAGGCAAGGCGGTCCCATAAGCCCTGAGACTCCACCCATCCCAAGCTCAACAGAGAGGCTTCTGCAGTTTTGCAAGTCTGGTATCCTAAGGCTGAATCAAACACAGAAGTTCTCCCAGCATAGTGAAAATGCCGAGACAAGGGAAGGGGACACAAACAAAAGAAATGGAGGAAAACAAACGACTGGATATAGAGTTCAAAACCACACTTATAAGGTTTTTCAAGAATATCCTAGAAAAGTTTAATAAAGTTAGCAAGACCCAAGAGGAGATGAAAAAGAACCAAATGGAGAAGAAAAAGAACCAACTAGTGATGGAAAAGCACCAACTAGAAATTAAACATACACTGACTGAAATAAAAAATATTATACAGACTAGAGGAAGGCAAGAATCAAGTCAAAAATTGGAAATATAAAGAAGCAGAAAACACTCAACTGGAAAAGCAAGAAGAGAAAAGAATCCAAAAATGTGAAGATAATGTAAGGAGCCTCTGGGACTGCTTCAAGAATACCAACATCAGAATTGTGGAGGTGCCAGAAGAAAAAAGAGAGCAAGATACTGAAAACCTACTTAAAGAAATAATGACAGAAAACTTCCCACATCTGGTAAAAGAAATAGACTTACAAGTCCAGGAAGCACACAGAACCCCATATAAAAGGAATCCAAAGAGGAACACACCAAGACACATCATAATTAAAATACCAAGAGCAAAAGAGAAAGAGAGAATATTAAAAGCAGCAAGAGAAAAACAGTTCGTTACCTACAAGGGAGCACCCATACGACTGTCAGCTGATTTTTCAACAGAAATGATGCAGACCAGACGGGAGTGGCAAGAAATATTCAATGTGATGAATAGCAAGAACCTACAACCAAGAATATCCAGCAAAGCTATAATTCAGAATTGAAGGGCAGATAAAGAGCTTCACAGATAAGAAAAAGCTAAAGGAGTTCATCAACTCCAAATGAGTATTATATGAAATTCTGAAAGGTACTCTTTTAGAAGAGGAAGAAGAAAAAGGTGAAAGATAAAAAATTATGAACAACAAATACATACCTATCAACAAGTGAATCTAAAAATTAAG
>PVJN01028445.1:0-27222 GCA_004026805.1 Lasiurus borealis
CCCCCGAATGTCTGGTGAATGACTGCTTATTCATTAAGGTCCAACGAAAATAGCACTTAAATGGGTGCTTTTCCAATCTCTGATCTCTGCCCATCAAAACACGGCTATCACTAACTTCTCTGGGCTCTCGTAACTGATTCATCGATCCCTCCGCAAATGTTTCCTGAATGCCTACTCTGTGTGCCAAGGCTTCCTGCCGATAGCTCTAGTATTGTACTCGCAACACTAGATTATCACTCTTTCTCTCTTTAACTTGCGCTCTCACCAGACTAGGAACTGTCTGGATAACACAGGCGCTGAGAACATGGGAACCGCCTTCCGTATTTCTTTGCCCGTGTTGCCTAGGACCATTTCCGACACGTAGTAGGTTTATGAGATCGTTTCCTCAACTGAAAAAATACAAGGGGATGGGGAGCTGAGAAAGGAAAAGAAGAAAGAAGGAAATTTAGTCCGGTCCAAGGAGAAGAGAGAAAACTGGGACGGGAGCTACAGAGATGAGAGCACACGAAAGGGGAGAAATGGAAAGGTGCACTACTTCTCCCACTACCGTGTGTGTGTGTGTGAGAGAGAGAGAGAGAGAGAGAGAGACAGAGATAGCAGAAGAATGCATGAGTATGAGTGTGTGCAAACACACACACACACACACACACGCACGCACACACACATACACACACACACACACACACACACACACACACGGCAAGATACTAAAGCAGTCTTCAAAGTTGGAATCACCGGGCCATTTCCATCCCTCCCCCCTTCCCATTCCTCCCCTGCCCTGTGGCTGCTCCAAACCCCACTCTTCCTCAATCCTCAGGCCTCCCCTGCGTCTCCATCACGCCTTGAGACACCCAAGAAATACCCCCACCTTCTGAGATAGTCTCACACCAGGGAGACACTTCTTAGTGAGGCACTGATATGGCAAAATTCTCAGTGTGCTCAGGATGCTCCCTTCATGGAAGGTTCTTTTACTGGGGGAACAACAAAAACATCAGAGGGAGCTGAGACCAGTGTGGCTCAGTGGATAAAGTGTCAGTCTATGGACTGAGAGGTCCCAGGTTCGATTCCAGTCAAGAGCATGTACCTTGGTTGCAGGCACACGTCCAGTAGGGGGCTTGCAGGAGGCGGCTGATCGATGTCTCTCTCTCATCGATGTTTCTAACTCTCTACCCTCTCCCTTCCTCTCCATACAAAATCAATAAAATATATATTTTTTTTAAATCAGAGGGAGAGTTCTGGAGGAAGCCAGCACGGTCCGGCTGGGTGGCAAGGGGTGCGGAAACAGAGCGGTGAGTCCCTCTGCACTCCATGGGCCTGCATTCTGCCCCCAAGGCCCCCCTCCGGGCAGCTCTGGGACTCGGATCATTTCCCACAAACCCTGGGAGCTCGGGTTCTGCTTTGCACGAGAGAGTGGGAGGAGACGTGACACGGAGAGAACGTGGGATTCACGACCCAAATGGCAGCCCTGCATCTCCTGGCAGCCAGCTGTGTGGGTCTGGGAAAAGGACGTCCTCCTAGGTGTCCCCTGACCGCCTGCAAAGTGAGAGGCCAGGCGAGGGCGTGTCCACCCCTGATGTCCACGTCCCTCTTTACAGCTGTCTCGTGCCAATGAGCCTGATGAGACTTCACCCGCAGCCGAAGAACATTCTGAAAAGAAATCACCCCCGTCATCTCAGGAAGTGGGATTGGCAGGAAGCTGCACAGTTGGCACTAGACCTGGATGTCTGAAAGAAAGAAAAAACCTGATCTTTTTATCCGAAGTCAAAAGGATACTAATTTCCTCTACTCAAGAATACGTGAAAAGTGGGATGGATGAGGCTGTAAAGTCATAAATCTCACCTCCCAATCCCACTCAAGAATCCTCTTTCAATAGGCCTGTAGGTGCCCCATCAAATACTTAGGAACCCTTCCGAAACCAGTTTGGCTCAATGGGTAGAGTGTCGGCCTGCGGACTGAAAGGTCCCAGGTTCGATTCCGGTCAAGGGCGTGTATCTTGGTTTCGGGCACATCCCCAGTAGGGGGCGTGCAGGAGGCGGCTGATCGATGTCTCTCTCTCATCGATGTTTCTAGCTCTCTATCCCTCTCCCTTCCTCTCTGTGGAAAATCAATAAAATATTTTTTTTAAAAAAAAAGGATGGTTTTTATATCAAGCCCCTTGATGACCTTGAATAAGCACCCCATCTGCTCAGAGAAATCACCCTCCATCCTGAAATCCCGCCTCTTTTCCTTTGTCTCTCTTTTCTCCCCTTTAAAACCAGGAAATAAAGGTGCAGCTGGGCAAGTTAGTGCAATAAAAAATATATGTATAAGTGTGTGTGTGTGTGTGTGTGTGTGTGTGTGTGTGTGTTAGCCAAAGTGATGAACTAGACCCTTGTTGAGAGAGATCACAGACCTTCTTAAACCAGCTGTGAAAGGTAAATGTGGTGAGACTCCCATCTGGTGGTTAGAATCGATAGGAAGATTTAAGGGACATGTATGGTTGGCATTCAGCAATTAACAGGTAGAGAGGGAGCAAGTCAATCTCGTTGTTAAGATGGACCTGGAGGCATCTCAGCTTGACCAGCTCTCCCAGACTGTCTGATGAGCTAAGAGACACTGATGTGGTCCAGGCAAAGGAAGGAAGATGGTGGGAAGAGAAGCATCAGTTAGGTTAAGCGAACAACCACACAGCACCGCCTTCACCCTCCTCCAGGGACTGGTTGTCAGACGTCTCAGGAAGGCCCAGATTTCTGTATTTGTACAGTTTTGGAGGACTGCTGTCTCACACTTGCATGACATGACAGAGATTTCTGACTTTTGAAAAAGTTGTTCTGAAAAAGGGTCCTAGAGGGTAAATACCAAGTTCCAACAGTGCCACCTGCTGGCCATCAAGTGGCAAGACAGGCATGGCCATATGTGACCATCGTGACCATGGTTATTGCATAGAAGACTCAAAATGGGCCATTAACTCCCAGCAGCCAGTTACATCAGGGATCACATATTGTAATCGCGGGTACATTCCACGCGACACCTCAGGAAACGTTATGTTTTGGGTGCCCCACCAGGAGCCCGATTTGTGGCCGCTGGTCACTGAAAATACAAGCGATAGGAACAAAAAGGTTTGTTTACTTCTTGATGTAATAAAATCAATAACAGTCTAGCCGAAACTGGTTTGGCTCAGTGGATAGAGCTTTGGCCTGGGGACTGAAAGGTCCCAGGTTCGATTCCAGTCAAGGACATGTACATTGGTTGCGGGCACATCCCCAATAGGGGGTGTGCAGGAGGCGGCTGGTTGATGTCTCTCTGTCATCGATGTTTCTGGCTTTCTATCCCTTTCCCTTCCTCTCTGTGAAAAATCAATAAAATATATATATATATATATATATTTTTTTTTTTTTTTTTTTTAATCAATAACAGTCTGGCCGGCAAGCGAGTCAAGGTCACAATGGCATACAGTGTGTAGAGGTCTGGTGGTCAGTGGTCACAATAGGACCAGGAGCTGGCCCTTTAAGAGCGTCGGAAAGCTACAGAACGCCAGGTGAGGATAGGAATCATCAGAGTGGCTGGCGCTGCACAGGAGTTAGGCACTGAACTCGAAGTAGCCTCCAGAATGTGAACGAAGGTCTTTCTACCTACAGGGTGAAGTTACAAGGTTCGGAAAGACAGAATATTTAGGATTCAGAGAGAATTAAACATAAACAGGAAAGGCTTGGATACCTACAAGTGATCATCACGAAACACAAAGTCGGTACAAGGTGAGTGTCAGGACAAAAGTGATGTCCAGAGTCCAACATGCCGGCCCTGACCGGTTTGGCTCAGTGGATAGAGCACTGGCCTACGGACTGAAAGGTCCCAGGTTCGACTCCAGTCAAGGGCATGTGCCTTGGTGGCGGGCACATCCTCAGCAAGAGGCAGTTGATCAATGTTTCTCTCTCATCAATCTTTCTAACTCTCGATCCCTCTTCCTTCCTCTCTGTAAAAAAGTCAACAAAATATATATTAAAAGTAAATAAATAAAAGTCCAACAGGCCTGCCTGGACGTGTGCGCAGCAGCAGGAAGCATCAGGACCAGAAAGCTCTCTCTCAGTTACAGGCAATGCGGGATCTGGTGACTATGCAATAGCCAGAGTTAAAGAAAAGGAACATAAATTGTGGCAGAAGGGTAGGATTCTGCTCAGAAAGGAAGAGCTCTGTTGATATTGAAGTGCCTTTTTGAGAAAAGCTGTTTATTGCCTCCTTGGAGCTCCTTAAAGGAGAAGTCCCAGGGTCCCTTCCAGCTCTGTAATTCCACAGTGTAATCCCCGGTTCTAAACAAAGGAGCGTTAATTCAGCGTGTGGCGTCATCGGCGGAAAAAAATTTAATTCAATTAGTAGCTGATGAGTGTGACCTTGGCCAAGAACACTGTTGCCTCCGCTTATTGAGTGACCCTGCTGAGCGAGTTCCTTTTTTTATCTGTGGGCTGCCTTTTTCAAAGGATGGTGGTGCCGAGACCAGTTTGGCTCAGTGGATAGAGCGTCAGCTTGCGGACTGAAAGGTCCCAGGTTCAATTCCTGTCGGGGGCATGTACCTTGCTTGCGGGCACATCTCCACTGTGGGGCGTGCAGGAGGCGGCTGATCGATGTCTCTCTCTCATGGATGTTTCTGACTTTCTATCTCTGTCCTTTCCTCTCTGTAAAAAAATCAATAAAATATATTTTAAAAAATAGAACCTTATAAAAAATAAATAAATCAAAGGATGGTCGTGATAATGAAGTGAAATACGCCATGCCTGGCCCACAGAAAGCACTCAAAGGATTGAAGCTATGATTACTAACCAATTAAATAAAAAAAGAGCCTGTAGTCAGGAGTGGGGAACGATCCGGCCCGCGGGCCACAGAAGGCCCAGGACATCTTTTGGCCTGGCCCTGCCAAGGCCTTCGGGGCGAGTTAATGAAATGTTTGACCAAAGATAGCAGGCTAATTTTGAAGCTGATAATTTTGTGTGGCCCAAGAATGAGGTTATAAATATCCAAATGGCCCTTGGCAGGAAAAGTAAGTTCCCCACCCCTGCTTGAGAACAATGCACGGGCCAGAGTAAGCATTCCATTTCAATAAGAAGGTGTGAATTGCGGATGACATTTAAAAACAATACAGTTTCTTTAGCATCAGGCAGGGGGTCTCATAGCATTTTAAGAAAAGGATGCCAGTAACTATGTGTCTTTTGGATGAGTCACTAAAAGCTCTGAGTTAGTTTCTCCTCTGTGATTGCTCGTGGAGTAGATGCGAGGACCACTAAGATCTCTCCAAAAGGAGGTAGATTCTTCTAGAGCAGAGGTTCTCAACATGTGGGTCGCGACCCCTTTGGGGGTCAAACGACCCTTTCACAGGGGTCGCCTAAGACCATCGGAAAATGCAGATATTTACATCACGATGCATAACAGTAGCAAAATTTCATGGTTGGGGGTCACCACCACATGAGGAACTGTATGCAAGGGTCCCGGCATTAAGAAGGTTGAGAACCACTGTTCTAGAGAATACCAGAGCTTAGTAGACACTATAAATTTATGACATACTCTACTTACGAAACTCTACTTATAAAGTAAGAGATACCACTTACTAATAGGTCATTAAAAACTCCCAAATGGCTATGGCCCTAGAATAGAAGGTACTGTACGCATAAAAGTCCTTCAATGACGTAGGAGTTCATTAAATAACGCATAATGGCTAGGCATGGAATTAAAGACAAACTCGGATATTTCCATTTTCATGTTTATACGATTTTCCTTCCTTATTCAGAGTACAAAATCGTAGAGCTTCTTCGTTCAGAAGAATCCCGTACACTGAGTCTCAATGATCCTACATTCGAAATACGAGGACTCCAAATAGATGCCGCTTTACGGTAATTCAAGAGTCAGCAAGCTTTTTCTGCGGAAGGGTAGGTAGTAAATGTATTTTAGGCTCCCTTACCCCCTGCTCTCTCTCTCGTAAGCACAAGAACAGCCGGCGTGTACACACATGGCCATGGCTGCGCTCCATTAAACCTTTACTGTATTTATGGGCGCTGAAATTTTAATTCCATATTGTTTTCAAGCATCATCCAGTTTTATCATTTGTTTTCCTTCTTTTTTTTTTTCCTCCTCCCCACTCGGTTAAAAATGTAAACAACATTCTTAGCTCGCGGACGCTACACAAACAGGCAGCGTGCAGGATTTAGCCGGCCGCGCTTGCCAGCCCTGCTGTCATGCTGTATTTTGAGAAGGAACGTGGTGATGTAGAAAACCCAGAATTGGCGGCTCTCCCTCGGGGATTTGCACTGGTTGGCTGGGTGGTTGGTGTTGTTTGGTCGCGACGTTCTCGTCTGTCTTTTTCCTGAGGGCTTGAGCCGCAAACAGGTTTCTCGGTCCCGGAGGCAGGGACACGGGCTCAAAGCATAGCTAAGGCAAGCCTGACCCCTTGAGGTCACCCTGCGATTGGCAGGAGCCACCCAGGCTGGGACGTGAGCATCCAGGTGGGTCGGAGGGAGGCAGGGGGCAGCCAAGCTGGCTCCTCTCCACCTTGCAGGGAGCCAGCCTGTGGTTGTTGTTGTTGTTGATGAAGTTGTTAAAATGGGGCAGGACAAGGTTCTCCTTCCCAGGAACTTCCTTCAGGGCGTTTCATTGTCTTAAAACAAAAACAAAACACTCCGGAGTCTTCCCAGCAGAGACCAGAAGCCTCCAGAGACATTCGAGGCTCTCTCTGGCCTGTGTTAAGTCTCCCACTTGAGCCAAAACTGGTTTGGCTCAATGCATGGAGCGTCGGCCTGCGGACTGAAAGATCCCAGGTTTGATTCCGGTCAAGGGGCACGTACCTGGGTTGTGGGCATATCCCCAGTGGGGGGCGTGCAGGAGGCAGCTGATCGATGTTTCTCTCTCATCGGTTTCTCTCTATCCCTCTCCCCTTCCTCTCTGTAAAAAATCAATAAATTTTTTTTTTTCAAGTCTCCCACTTGAAGCCAGGAACACACACTGGGGAGAAGGGAGGAGGACTGACTGGGCACAGCCCTCCATCCGCCTCTCTCAGATGCCTGCAAAGGAGAAAGTAGGAAACCCATAGGGAACCAGTTTCACTCTGGGAAATGGCAAATCAGGGGCTTTAGGAAGCAAAGATGGAGGATCAAAATCAGGGGGTGCGTGGGGAGAGATTGACCAAAGAATTTATATCCATAGCCCAGGAACACAGACAATAAATAGCGTGGTGAAGGTCTAGGGACAGGGGGTAAGGGGGGCTACGGATGTGGCATGGAATGGGGTCAATGGGAGAAACAAAGGAACATCTGTAGTATTTTTTTTCTTTTTTTCTTTTTTAATACATTTTATTGATTTTTTTTACAGAGAGGAGGGAGAGGGATAGAGAGTTAGAAACATCGATGAGAGAGAGACATCGATCAGCCGCCTCCTGCATGCCCCCTACAGGGGATGTGCCCGCAACCAGGATCCATGCCCTTGACCGGAATCGAACCTGGGACATTTCAGTCTGCAGGCCGACACTCTATCCACTGAGACAAACCGGTTTCAGCAATCTGTAGTATTTTTAACCATAAAGATAAATTTTAAATAAATAAATAAATAAATAAATACCCCCCCAAAAAAAAAAATGTTACAACAGGCCTAAAGCAGAATGGGATTCCCCGTGGCCTGCCTGCCAGTCCCTCTCCCAGGTCACACCCCTGTGCCGGAGGGAGCATTTTGCTAATTTGGGGGAAAAATACTGCAGAGACACTCTTTCCATTCCCCTGCTGCCCCCGCTAGGAGCGTTTGGGGGAACATCTGAGACGCCAGTCGTTCCTACCCTGTAACGTATCCAGGAAAGACAATCGGCAGCCTGCCGGGCGGGGAAGCTCAGCCTTCCGTTCGTGGGAGGCAAAGCCACCCTTCCCTGCTGCCGAGTCTGCGGCCACAGAGGTACCTCGCAGCTCTGAGAGCCGCCCTTTTAAGCCCAGAGAGCCTCATGTGCTGCCTGCTGGACCCCAGGGCTGCTGGAAGGAATTGGGTGGCTAAGACGACCTCAACTGTCAGTGCGCCCCAACACGGGCAGAAAACTGGTCAGCAGAGGGGAGTGATTCAGAGCCTCTTCTTATGGAACAGAACCCCGAGTCCTATCTCCAGACCCGTGCATGAAAACTGGGGTGCCCCCGAAACCGGTTTGGCTCAGTGGATAGAGTGTCAGCCTGTGGACCGAAAGGTCCCAGGTTCGATTCCGGTCAAGGGCATGTACCTTGCTTGCGGGCACATCCCCAGTCAGGGGTGTGCAGGAGGCAGCTGATTAATGTTTCTAACTATCTATCCTTCTCCCTTCCTCTCTGTAAAAAATCAATAAAATATATTTAAAAAAAAAAAAGAGTGGGGTGACATACTTGTTTCAGTGATCAAGTGTCGACCTATGAACCAGGAGGTCATGGTTCGATTCCTGGTCAGGGCACATACCCAGGTTGCAGGTTCCATCCCCAGTGTGGGGCATGCAAGAGACAGCCAATCACTGATTCTCTCTCATCGTTGATGTTTCTCTCTCTAGCTCCCTCTCCTTTCCTCTCTGAAATTAATAAAAATTTAAAATAAATTTAAAGAAGACTGGGGTGCCATGAGGTGCTGTGTTTGGTGGTCTTGAGAGAGGACTGTGGACCATCCCCTCCCCCGTTCCTTTCTTTGTGTCTCAGACCCCGCTTCCCAGGGGGAGGTAGTGGTGTGGGGAGGAAGGAATCCACTGCCATACTTACCGGCACCCACAGCCACCTTTTATGAAGTCCCCCATCCCGCACCCCCATACACACACCCCACACCCCACACCCCACACCCCACACCCCAGGGGTTTTCAGTTCCAGGTGCCCTGTTGTCCGCCTCTGGAGGGGCTGCCTTCCTCCTGGGAGAGCCCACGGGGCTGCCAACCTCACTTCTGATCACTCACCACCGGGCTGGGTTCCGTCTGCCAGCCCCGGAAGGGGCAGTAACAGTGCCTTTGGTTCCATCCACCAGTGGGTATTTTTCCCTCTCCCCAGCTTGGGATGAAAGTGTGGTTTTTAGTGGGGAGCATGACACACACACACACACACACACACATATATATATTTTATTGATTTCAAAGAGGAAGAGAAAGGGAGAGAGAGAAAAACATCAATGATGAGATCAAATTATTGATCGGCCAAAAACCGGTTTGGCTCAATGAATAGAGCGTCAGCCTGGGGACTGAAGGGTCGTGGGTTCAATTCTGGTCAAGGGCATGTATCTTGGTTGCGGGCACATTCCCAGTAGGGGGCGTGCAGGAGGCGGCTGATCAATGTGTCTCTCTCACCGATGTTTCTAACCTATCCCTCTCCCTTCCTCTCTGTAAAAAAATCAATAAAATATATTTTTTTTTAAAAAATAATTATTGCTTGGCTGTCTCTTGCACGCCCCCTACTGGGTGGGGATCCAGCCCACATGTGCCCTGGCGGGAGAGAATGGAACCATGACCTTCTGGTTTAATAGGTTGACACTCAACCAACTGAACCATGGCTGGCCGGGCAGCGAATAATGATTTTAAGATGACCTTTCCCATCTCTCTCCGTTGCTTCACAATTAAAAGCTCTGGAATCTTCTCGGGAGGACACCCTCTCTTCTACACAATCCAGATGCCCAGAGGGTCTCCTCGGGGACCTGCACGCTGTGGCTGGCAGGGTCCACGCAGAGAAGCCACTTTTCCTGAGGATGCGCCCTGGACACTTGGCCTGAAAAGGGGGGCAGCCGAGACCGGTTTGGCTCAGTGGATAGAGCGTCGGCTTGCGGACTGAAAGGTCCCAGGTTCGATTCCGGTCGGGGGCATGTACCTTGCTTGCGGGCACATCTCCAGTGTGGGGCGTGCAGGAGGCGGCTGATGGATGTCTCTCTCTCTCATCGATGTTTCTGACTTTCTATCCCTCTCCCTTCCTCTCTGTAAAAAATCAATAAAATATATTTTTAAAAAAAAAAGGGGGGGGGCAGCGCGCAGGGACTCTGCCTGCAGGGCTGGCCCAGCCCCGGAGGAGTTAATGCGGGGCCGTGTGTGTCCCGGGGAGGGGAGGTGGGGGGGAAAGTTGGAGTTGACATTTGGGGAGGGTGGGGGAGTGGAGAAGAAGGGTTAGCGAGTCTGGCTGGCTGCTGATTGGTTTTACATTTCATCCAATTCCTCTCTCTCTCTCTCTCTCTCTCTCTCTCTCCTTCTCTCGCGCTCCCTCTTTCCAAGTTCCTCTCTCTCCCATCCCAGGGGAGGGGACACGGGAATAGTGAGCAGGGATCAAAAATAAACCGCTTAGGTCAAAGCCGGGGAGGAAGTATAAATACGAAGGGCCCAGCGGGCAGCCCACTCGGCGCTTCCCGGGGTGGGGACGAGGCCGGGGCGGAGGGCGGGCGCGCGGCGGCGGCGGCGGCGGCTCCAAGTGCCCGTGCGCCGCTCGGCGAGCCGCAGGCAGGCGCGGAGCAGAGCGGGCGGCGCGGCCGGAGGGGCCGCCAGCGGGTCGGGGGGGACCCCGCGGGCCGAGTCGCTCCGAGGACCTGACCGATTCCCCCCTTTTTTAAAAAATTTTCCTCGAGGGAGCGGCCCGTGCGCCGCCCGCACCTGTGTGCCCGCGCCGGGCCGGCCTCTCTCCCCGTGTGTCTCTCGCGCGCGCGCCGCCGCCGGAGCCCCCATGCCCCGCGCCGCTGCCCGGTGGCCGCCGCTCCCGCTGCTGTCGCTGCTGCTGCTCCCGCTGCTGCTCCCGCTGCTGCTGCTGCTGCCGCTCGCCCGCGGCGCCCCGGCCCCGCCCGGAGCGGGGGGCCCGGCCACGGAGCTGGTGGTGCCCGCGCGGCGGGCGGGCGGCGCGGGCGAGCTGGCGCTCCACCTGTCCGCCTTCGGCCGCCGCTTCGTCCTGCGCCTGGCGCCCGACGCCAGCTTCCTGGCGCCCGAGTTCAAGATCCAGAGCCTCGGCGGCGACTCCGGAGGCTCTGGCTCCGGAGGCTCCGGTTCCAGCGGCTCCGGCGCGGCGGTCCGGGGCGAGCGCGAGCTGCGCGCCTGCTTCTTCTCCGGCTCCGTCAACGGCGCGCCGGGCTCCCTGGCCGCCGTGAGCCTGTGCGGCGGGCTGAGCGGCTCCTTCCTGCTGGACGGCGAGGAGTTCACCATCGAGCCGCGCGGCGCGGGGGACGCCCTGCAGCGGCCGCACCTCCTGCGGCGCTGGGGACCCGGCGGCGGCGGCGGCGGGGGCAGCGCGCGCCGCACCCCGGTCCACCCCCGCCTCCTTCACCCCCGAGGACCCGAGTGGGGGGCGCCGGGGCGCGACGGTCCGACGCAGGAGAAAGAGGAGGAGGAGCAGGAGGAGGAAGAAAGCGAGGAAGACGAGGCCGAAGGCGCCCGAGAGCCGCCAGCGCCCCGGGGGGCCGCGAGCAGCAGCAGCAGGACCAAGCGGTTTGTGTCCGAGGCTCGCTTCGTGGAGACGCTGCTGGTGGCCGATGCGTCCATGGCGGCCTTCTACGGGCCCGACCTGCAGGTAGGACTCGCGCTGCCCTCCCCCCGGACAGGTCCCCGGTCCCCGCCCGGAGCCTCCACATGCTCCCCTTCTCTGTCCCCCAGAAAATCCATCACGTTCCCCACTCTTCCCAAGACTGACCCACAACAAGGTTCTGAGAAAGCGCGGGAACCCTTGAAGGCTTAACCTCTGACACCTGGGCTACCTACTGCTCCCCAATCTCCCTTCCAAATGAGGGTGCAGGTCCCAGTGTCTCTCCCTCTCAGCTGCTTTCCCCTCCCCATCCCCATCCCTCCCTTCCTAAACCTCACACAGTTCTCTGCAAACTGAACTGAAATGGGTTCCAAGCACCCGCTCTCTCAACTCAGATGAAAACTGAGCGAGCGTTTTTGGAAAAAAAACGTCCACCCTACGCCCCATCTCCCAGCCCTCTGCTGTCTGCAGACGGTAGCGGCTGCCCGTGGCAAGATGTGGCAAGATGTGGCTGTTCCATCCCCTTGCGAACAGAGCTGAGGTTCCCACAGATTAAAGATACGGTTTGGAGGAAACTGAGCTTGGAAAGGGGCTGCCCCACTTCGGGGTTCCCAGCTGGTTCTGATGCCGAGGGGAGTGGGGGAGGGGAGTGGACTACCTTGCCAACCTGGCGCTCGGCCCTGCAGACCTTGGCAGTGCCCGCATCCCCGCCGAAGGGAGGGGACCCGCGTTTCTGCCTGGGGGCTCCGTCCAGGAAACCGAAGCCTCCGTGGAAAAGGGGGGGGGGAGAGAGAGACGGAGGGCGGATAGGAACTGTGCAGGGACCGTTCTTAGTGGAACCAGAACTGTATGCTTGGTCCACCCCAGCTGATCCAAGCCCAGACCCAGCTCTCCGCCGCCGAGCCGGGGCGGGAAAGCTACATCCAGGGCACAGCCCCTGTGGCCAGAGGGTTTCTGACTAGACTCACAGGTGGCACAGCCCCTGCAGGAGGTGACTGCGTTGCCCACAGACCAGGGGGAGAGTGGGGGCGGCGCTCTCTCTTCCCCTCCGGGCACAAGGAACCGGTGATGTGCCAGACAGAGAACTGACCTGCCCTGGACCGGGGTTTGGGGCCCCTGGGGAAGCTCAGTGAACACGTGCGGTGATGGCAGTCTTGGCTGGGGACCCTATCCCAGCATTTCGGTATCACCTGGGTGGAAGAGGCCAGACAAGGCGCGGTCGGCCCTTCTGTTTTGCACCCCATCTTTCCACCCCACAGTGGCTGGGAAATGCATTCGGGATGGGAGGATGGGGAGGCTGGGGAGTGCGAGGTTCGTGTGGCTGCTCCTCTGGCCGCTGCAGGGGCTGGTTAAACCCTGGGAGGGCCCCTTGGGGGGGGGGTGCCACCTCAGAGGATGCCTGGCTGGATGGCCTAGCACAGGCTTACCCCCTCCCTGCCCCTCTGCCTGGCTTATCGGTCACGGGGTTCCCTTCCCCCAGAGCGTGGCAAGACAGCTTCAAGCCCTCCAGGCGGTCTGCCCCTCAAGCTCTGGGTCTACACGGACCTCAGACCTGTTTCCCGCCCTCCCTGCAAGTCCTAGACAGGGCTCCTCCCATCTCGGCCAGGACCAGCAGGCCCGGGTATTAGGGCGCAGCAGCAGGAAGAGGCTGAAGCATGTTCGTTGCAAACCCAGAACTGAGCCGCTGGGCCGCTCCCCACACGTGGACCAGCCAGCGTCCGGCATCCGTCTGTGAACGGGAGACACCGCAGGAAAAGCAATTGCTTGCCAGTCTCTGGAGCCAAACGTGTCCTTCCTAATGCCTTCCTCTCGCCTCGCTCTCTGGGCTCACGTAGACCCCGAAGATACTGAGCATTTGCCTCAAGGACGCACTTGACCTCCACGGAGCAGGCGTGGCTTGGGGCTGGGCTCCAAGGTGCCCAGGTCACTGAGCAGGAGGCGGGGCTGCGTTTTGACCCCGGTGTGCTGCACCAGACAAAGTCGGCTTTCTCCTCGCAGAGATCCTGGGGATGCCACCTCGTAGGACGCCTGGCTGGATGGTCTAGCGTCGGCTTACCCCATCCCTGCCCCTCCGCATGCACACACAGAGGCGTACCTCTGTGCCCAGCTAGCCCAGGTCAGAGAGCTCGTCAGAATGGGCACCGGGCACCTGTGGAGGCTGCGTTCCTCTCCCTGAGGCGCGTACTGCTAGGCCTTCCACCTCAAAGCGAGGTCCTCTCCCTCGGTCTCTTGCTGGAGGGAAGGGGGGTGAGGAGAGGGCAGGGCTGAGGGACAGCTGGTTTTATGATCGCCCTCAGGCCCCTCACCAGCCATGGAGATGCCACAGGATAAACTTGAACTTCTCAGCTCCATCCCTTGGGCTTCCTCAATGGGCCCAGGAGCTCAGCCGAGAATGAAGGTCAAGTCCGGGCTTCCCCAAGACCTTGCCGGCCCAGACCCTTCTCCACCCAAAATAGAACCCAGTTCTTTATAAAGCAACTCTCCCAGGAAGTCTCCTGGTGCCTTCATCGCACAGACAGGGGCGCTTTGGGGCGTCTTAGCAACGGGGCACCTGATGAAGATGCAGAGAGACTTCACCCCTTCAAGGTCATGGGATTCTTCGTCTCTGAAGAGAGAGAGCTGGACGGGTAGCGTGTGCGGCTGCTTCATGATGAGTCTTCGAGAAAGGTCAGCACTGTGTAAGCTCAGTTTGTGGAGTGCTTTCCACCCATCAGCTCGGCGAAACCACCTGTAACGGGTTAGAGGACGAAGGTGCAGCTCGCACAGCACATGAGACTCTGCAGGTCCCGTCTCCTGAAGCGGAGGGCGGTGCTGGTTTCTGTGCCCGGCTGTCTATAACTCCGGGAGGGCCTGTGACGATGGTTCTGTGGACCCCCGTCCCTGGTCCACACTGTGGGAACGCGTCCTTGAACCCAGCTGTCCAACGATGCCCCACCAAAGCCCGATACCGAGAAGAAACCGCCGTAAAAGCCCAGAGAAAGAAGCCAGGCCGGTCTCACGGCTGAGAGGCAATTTCCCAGAGCCCCATGCTCCCCTTAATCCCTTCTCAGAGGGGCCCCAGCTTCCCACCTTCTTATCTGGTTTCAGAGGGGAGGAGCGCAGACAAAGGGGGCTTTCTGAAGAGAGGGACCACCTCGGAAGAGAGCATTAGCTCCATCTGCGTCCGGCTGCCGCTCGGCACTCTGGCTGAAACTGGAGCAGCGGCGAGGGTGGGTGGGCCTGGCAGCTCGCCGCTCAGTCTGGGAAATCGACCTGCCAGGGGTCAAGGGTGAACGGAGCTTCTGAATTCCCTTCTCAACAAAAGGGGGTCCTAGGGGTGGCACCCATTCCGCTGAGCAGACCAGAGGTTTCCCAAAAGGTCAAGCTACCTGCGCATAGTTTCAGGGAAGGGCTAAGTCGTAGCCATTTCGTCTCCCTTTAACCCAGCGGTTCTCAACCTGTGGGTCGCGACCCCTTTAGGGGTCGAACCATCCTTTCACAAGGGTCGCTTAAGACCATCAGAAAACACAGATATTTACATTACGATTCATCACAGTAGCAAAATTACAGTTATGAAGTAGCAATGAAGATAATTTTATGGTTGGGGATCACCACAGCATGAGGAAGTGTATCAAAGGGTCGCGGCATTAGGAAGGTTGAGAACCACTTCTTTAACCATATCCTCCGGGAAAAATCTCGCCCACAAGCCCTACCACTAAAGTGGCTGTGTATCCCACGTGGCCCAGCATCGTCCCAGGTTGTCAGAAGCGACCTGCTTTGGAAAAATATCAGAAAGGGATGCCACCCAAGTCTTGGTGGGTGAAAGACAAGTGTCATGTCCATGCAAATGACTAGTATGTTCTCCCACTGGCAAAGGAATGAGTCTTTTTTTTTTTTAATCTCTCTTGTCTGCTGCAGTCGGAAGGATCCACAATAGGAAGTCTTTCCCCAAGAAAATACCTTCATAAGCAAAAGTTTCTGATTTCCCATCTCAGCACGCCCCGGGCGGGACCGGGGTGGGGTGTGTGCCAAGATGACGTTTAAGGCAAGGCTGTTTGCTTTTGTGCTTTGCGCTTGTTTACTCTGAGCTGTAGTTCTCCTCCGAGCAGTAAACAGGGAGGCAGTCAGGGAAGAGGGGAGTCTTTAAAGCAGTGGTTCTCAACCTTCCTAATGCCGTGACCCTTTCTTTCTTACAGCTTCCCATGTTGTGGGGACCCCCAACCATACAGTTATTTTCCTTGCGACTTCATAACTGTAATGTTGCTGCTGTTCATGATCTGTAATGTAAATATCTGATCTGCAGGATGTCTTAGGCGACCCTTCTGAAAAGGTCGTTCCACCCCCCAAAGGGGTCGCGACCCACAGGTTGAGAACCGCTGCTTTAAAGGGTCACGGAAACAGTTTGAGTGTCCTTGGGCAAGTTATTTTATCTGCACCTTCATTTTTTGCCAGAACAAGTATACAATGTCCTGTCGGTGTGCTGAGGATACAATAAATATGGAAAGCGCCCAAACTAGGGCCCAGCTCATAGTAGGTGCTCAAGAAAGCATAACGGATACTAGAGTTGCCTTTGGTCATAGTGCCTGGCACATAGTAGGTGTTCGCCAAAGCATAATTGGTACTAGAGTTGCCTTCCGTGATGGCATTTGTCAGAGTAGGGAGAGCAGTATGGTCATCTGCCATCATAGCCCACCCACCGCTGTGTCACCTCCGCTGGCCCACGGCAGAGAGGGCCTCCTTTCGGCTTGCTTGACTCAGAGTTTCCTGGTTCTGATAAGCGTGTGCCTCGCCCTTGCTATGTTGTTGGGGTGGCAAGAACGGCACCAGGTGTTAGACCAGTGGGGTCAGGCCAGACCGGGGTTCAGCACCCTCGGTTTGTGAGTTCTGGCTAGGAAAGAATTCAGAGCCAAGACTCAAGCTATCAGAGCACGTTTATTTGGAAAATCAGAGATAGAGGAAGTAATTTGTAGGGGAAAAAAACTGGCTTAGGTAACAGGTTATAGAGCAGTGGTTCTCAACCTTCCTAAGGCCGAGACCCTTGCATACAGTTTCTCATGTGGTGGTGACCCCCAACCATGAAATTTTCTACTGTTATGCATCGTGATGTAAATACCTGCATTTTCCGATGGTCTTAGGCGACCCCTATGAAAGGGTTGTTCGACCCCCAAAGGGGTCGCGATCCACAGGTTGAGAACCGCTGTTATAGAGGTAAAGGAAGGGCTCTTGGAGCTTAGAAGTGAGGAAGGTCAAGGTGATGCCCCTAGGGGGAGGGGGAAAGGTAGGGGAAAGGGAAAGACTCAGGCCTGATCCCAGGAGGGAGAGCCGGCTGGGTCCTCTGTCCTGAAGGTTTTAAGGGTGGAAATTTTAGGGGAGGTTCTCAGCAGAATATTCAGCAGCTTTCCAGGTGTGTCCTTCCAAGGTTGGGGTCTCCACTGATGGATTAGTGGGCACCAGGGCAAGGGGTCATTATTCAATGCAGCTGGTCCTGCATTGGCCACGGTTTTTGCTTGTCTGGTTTTGCTGCTTTTCTGGGCCTGGAGCTGAAATACAGCTGAGATTTAGCTGTTATCTCCTAGGGAAAGGTCAGGGGGTCCACTACGCATGACCAGTGATGTGCTTGGGAAGAAAGGTCACCCTGGGGACGAGTTCTCACCCTACCCTTGTCCTTTGCCCAGGGCCCTAGTGACCTCAGTACCTGGCGCATCGTCCTTGCTCTGCTCAGGTCTAACTGCTTACACATCTTTTTATTTATTTTTTTTAATATTTTACTTATTTTTTACAGAGAGGAAGAGAGAGGGAGAGAGAGTTAGAAACATTGATCCGCCGCCTCCTGCACACCTTCTACTGGGGATGTGCCAGCAACCAAGGTACATGCCCTTGACCGGAATCAAACTTGGGACCTTTCAGTCCACAGGCCGACGCTCTATCCACTGAGCCAAACCGGTTAGGGCTGCTTACACATCTTGAGAAGGAGGAGAAACGAGGGACACCCGTGCAGGGCCCTCTCTGCTCCTATCGCTTCTTTCCTTTCTTCTTCCCGCCTCCTCCTCTTCCTCAGCACAGGCTCGGGCCCTAGAGAGATGCCCAGAAGGAAAAGGAGGGAAGGGCATTTGCTGAGGTCACGAGAGGTTTGCCTTGTCCACTCCCCTCTCCTCACATCTCCCAGACCTGCCGCCAGGAGAAGCAGGAGGACCCACAGTGCCCAGAGCCACTGCGCGGAGCAGAGCGGGGGGCACTGGGGGCAGAAGCGGCTGCTGGAAAGACACTGGACCCAAGCCCAGCCTCCCCTCAGCTCCACCCTCCCCGCTGGGGTGCACCCAAGCTCTGGGGTGGGATCTCCTTGTTTGTAGCTCAAAGAATAAAAAAAAAAAAAAAAACTCCCCTAAACTGGCTGGGGATCTTTTCCCGGTCTGGCAGGAGGGAGGAGCCCGGGGAGAAGGAGACTCCTAGAAAGATGCCCCCCCCACTTCCCAACAAGAGCGAAGGGCATCAGATCCCCAGTCATTCAAGAGCAGGGGGTGTGTGTGTTTAACACCACAGACTGCTGGCCATGGGCTCTGTGCGGCTGTGCTTGTGGGGAGTTGTCTGCTGTATGGGGACCCCATCCACAGGGGCACAACCTTTTTTTTAATATATTTTATTAATTTTTCACAGAGAGGAAGGGAAAGGGATAGAAAGTCAGAAACATCGATGAGAGAGAGAGACATCGATCAGCCGTCTCCTGCACGCCCCCTACTGGGGATGTGCCCACAACCAATGTACATGCCCCCAATCGGAATGGAACCTGGGATCCTTCAGTCCCCAGGCCGACGCTCTATCCACTGAGCCAAACCGGTTTCAGGGCTACAGGGGCACAATCTTACATGCCTCCGCCGGCAGCCTGCACTGGGGTGCAGGGAGGTATAAACAGACACCAGGTGGTGGAGCGAGCCATCTGCCCTTCTCCTTCCTGGCTCTGGAGCCACTCCCTGAGGGATCATAACTCCTGTTTAGGGGGTTGGCTGAGAATCAGAGGCTCACCGACTCAGGACCCCCACCCCACCAAGGCCTAGGGGTCCTTCCCTCTGGGAAATGGTCGGATGCACTGCAGGTGTCAGGCTTTCCCGCCACCGTTTCTCAGAGGAGCTAATGCTGGGGACGGTGACCCTTCCATCTCCAAAAGCTCAGTGGGACAGAAAAGGTGAGACAAAGTTTGGGGGTTTTTAACAGAAACACGGGACCACGATGCAATGGAAATTATCTTCTGCGATGGCACCCAGGGGACCTTCAACCACCCTCACCCTGAGCACGCTCTCGCCTTGCGTGGAAGCCACAGGCAGAAGGAAATAAAACCTCAGGGCTGGCCAGACAGATACCAGAAGGCAAAGGACGTGGCCCTCTAGCCGGCTCAGTCCAGCAGGCATTCATCTGGAGAAGATTCCAGGAGCTACCTCAGCTGCAAAAAGAGAAGACTCCCCTCCCTCCCAGGAAACATCAGTGTTAGGGAGCATCTGATGCTTCACCCCATCCTTTGGGCGACAGTGCACCCCAGAGTGCTTGGTTTACCACGGGGACTTGGCCGTTGCCTGATGTCCACTCAGCTGCTGGCCTGAGGAGCCTCGGTCTGACCTGCCCCTCGGTCTGACCTGCCCGGCTTAGGACTGCAGACTCCTCTCAGACCTCACATCTTCGGTTCCGTGTGTCATTTTCCGGGGTCCGCGCTGAGCGGCTGGCATCTCTTATCTCCACACCTTCCTTGTGAGACGTCATCTCCCCCCTGGCGGGATGGTGCAATCAGGACTCTTCGGAGGACAGTGGCAGGTTGCCCGGTGAGAAGTCCCCGGAGTTGGTGTCTGGCCCGTCAGACTCCGGCCCTTCCCAGGCAAGAGGCCAGGACACTCTCGCCGCCCCCGGGGAGCCGGGAAGGGCTGCGCAGGAAGTGGCCTCAGCAGGCCACCAGCCCTCAGCCCTCACCCCTGGTTGCATAACGATGCGATTGCTTCTTTCCCCCTTAGGAATCCGACTGCAGGAGCCGAGCGCCAAGTTTCAGCTCCGCCGATAAGATGTTTACATCAGCCCAAACATAGCCAGAGTCCTTGACACCCTCCCGCGCCTGCCAGCCCCTCTCTGTCGGGCTTACAGAACGCCTGGCGAGGTGGACAGACAGGTCCATTCACAAACGAGGCGATCCGCCCGGATCTCCCACACACGACCCCCGGACGAGTGTCCACTCTCTCCCTTCCCTTCCTCCCGCTCCCACCTTTCCAGTTCACGGGGGAGAAAAAAAAAAAGGCTCCCAGAGACGGCGCCCCAGAGAACAGAGAGCTGGGCCAGCAAGTTGGCTGGCCAAGCTGGCCACGCTCACAGCTGAAGGCGCCCTGTCCCTTTGTCTCCTCGTTTGCAAACTAACCCCGAGAGAATGCGCCCTGAGAGTCCATTCGTGAGCTCGGGGCTGGCCGCCTCCAAAGGCGTGGGAGCAGCTGGCAGGCCGGGGCCGGGACCGGGGCCCGGCGGTGACGCGGGCTGTCTCAGCTGGCCTGGGCGGGACCGGGAGCAGGTGCGAGCCTCGGCATCTGGGCCTCATTAGGCCCCGCAGGGTTCGCTCCGGCCCCGGACAGAAGGGAATCGGCCCCTCGGGGCTGCCCAGGCAAATGCCAGGAGGCCAGGCTGTGAGACACTTAATGAGCAGAGCGTGGGCCCGGGAGACAGGCCTGGGCCGCATCCCTGGCTCCAGAGCCGTGTGGTCTGAGAAGCCGGAGCCGTGATAACCACCTTCACAGGGTCACTGTGAGCGCGTAAAGGGGTGACGTTGGTGAAGTGTGGGTGCTGCGCCGGGAGCAGAGGAGCCGTCGTTTGTAGTGACGGCCGGAGTCACGTTTTCGGGGTTCACATTTCACCCTGTGGGGTACGCTTCCCCGGAAGACATCAGGGCAGCGGTTCTCAACCTGTGGGTCGAGACCCCTTTGGAGGTCAAACGACCCTTTCACAGGGGTCGCCTAAGACCATCGGAAAATGCAGATATTTACATCACGATGCATCACAGGAGCAACATTTCATGGTTGGGGGTCACCACCACATGAGGAACTGTATGCAAGAGTCTCGGCTTTAGGAAGGTTGAGAATCTTCAGGGGAATGCTGGACTCTCCGAGGGAAAGTCTACTTACCTGGAGCGCTCAGATCGCTGCTGCTGGGCTGAGAATGGAAAAGTGGGGGGGAGAGAGGGGCATGGCAGGGAGACGGCCGGTGTCAAGGTCAAGGCCGAATAACCGGCTCGGTCCAGTAGAACTTTCGGGGAGGGCGGGACGCTCTGTCTTCTCGGTCCAATGCAGCGGCCACAAGCCCTAGATGGCTATCGACACACTTGAAACGGGGCCCGTGCGACTGGGGGGAGCTGACACTTCCGTTTCTCGGGCTTTTAATGGACTCGGATTTACATGGCCACGTGTGTCCGCTCGAGATGTTGAACATACGTGCTTCGGAGCCAGGCGGTCTGAGCCCACACGCCGGCGGTACGCCACATTGATGGGTGATCTCGGGACACGACTGGCTTCTCTGTGAAACGAAGGGTCTCAAGGGGTGTGAGTTTTTTGTTTGTTTTGTGTGTGTGTGTGTGTTTTTAATATATTTTTCACAGAGAGGAAGTGAGAGGGATAGAAAGTCAGAAACATCGATGAGAGAGAGACATCGATCAGCCGCCTCCTGCACACCCCACACTGGGGATGTGCCCGCAAGCAAGATACATGCCCCGACCGGAATCGAACCCGGGACCTTTAATTCCGCAGGCCGACGCTCTATCCACTGAGCCAAACCGGTCTCGGCGGGGTGTGAGTTTTCCACCAGATGCTGTTTCTCGGGCACTCAGCCCAGAGCGGGGGGGGCACACGGGGTGGGTAGCCAGAGGCGCGATGGCCGTGGGCAGGCGACGGGTTCGGGAGATGGAAGCCTTCACCCCTCCTCCCGTCCCCTCCTTCCCCACAGAACCACATCCTGACGCTCATGTCGGTGGCCGCCCGCATCTACAAGCACCCCAGCATCCGCAACTCGGTGCACCTGGTGGTGGTGAAGGTGCTGATCGTGGAGGACGAGGCGCGGGGCCCCGCCGTGTCGGACAACGGAGGGCTCACGCTGCGCAGCTTCTGCACCTGGCAGCAGCAGTTCAACTCCCGCAGCGACCGGAACCCGGAGCACTTCGACACGGCCATTCTGCTCACCAGACAGGTCCGTCCGTGCACGGGCCCGGAGACCCCGGGGGATTGGAGCTGGGTGGGGTGATGATGGGGTCAAAAGGAGGGCCAGAGCCAGGGCTCCGGGGTCTGCCCGCACCCAGGGAATGCCACACACACACACACACACACACACACGCGCACACACACACCCCGTGCCGGCCCCAGCCGGGAGCCTCGTGTGTGGAAGGAGGAGGCGGGGGAGGTCACGAGGGCGAGTGTGAGGTATTTGCAAGGGAAGGAGAGGAATGTCCTGCGGGCCCCGTGCCAGATGCTTGCGACCAGCTGTCTGCTGAGGTCATAGCTGGAGGACACGCCGTCCAGGGAGCGAGCGGGAGCGGGAGCGGGAGAAGAGGTCCGGCTGCGTGCGGTGATGGTGAACCATACGGCCATGTAGCCAAGGCGTTATCCTCGAGGTTTCCCCAAATCGGGAGGCTGCCCCCCTCCCTGGTGAGACTGGAACGCCAGGCGGGCCGCATCCTCAAGGCTAGAGAGTGCAATCGTGTGTTCGAGGCCCCGGTCCACGCCTCGGTCCTCACAACAACCCCACGAGGCAAATCCCGTTGTGCAGGTTCCCGTTTTACAACCGAGGAAACTGAGGCACAGAGTGTCACGAAGCAGTGGCGCCCACAGTCCGGTCCAGGTGCCGTGTTCTGAACCCCGCGTTGGCCTGCCTCCCCCAAGTCATCCAAGCCCCAGCCAGCCCAGCACAGGCCAATGTAGAAGGAGAAACGATCTTCCCTACACCAGTACAGCGGTACCTCAAGATACGAGTTTAATTCGTTCTGTGACCTTGAGGCGTGGGAAACTATGAGACGCTCGAGTCGCGGTAAACTGGTGGGTCCTGTGCAGCCGGCCGATCCGCGTGATTACTCCTATCTCAACTGTTGCTTGTATTTCAAAGCAAAAATCGCTCACTCGACGGCTCGTATCTCAAAAATCTCGTATGTTAGGGCACTCGTATCTCGAGGTACCACTGTAGTCCTTTGTGAAGAAAGAAGGATTTGGGCTTTTAAAATGTCCTTCGAGCCCTAACCGGTTTGGCTCAGTGGAGATAGAGCGTCGTCCTGCGGACTGAAGGATCCCAGGTTCCATTCCGGTCAAGGGCATGTACCTTGGTTGCGGGCACATCCCCCAGTAGGAGGTGTGCAAGAGGCAGCCGATCGATGTTTCTCTCTCATCGATGTTTCTGCCTCTCTCTCCCTCTCCCTTCCTCTCTGTAAAAAAAATTCATAAAATATATATATATTTTTAAATGTCCTTCGGGGAGGCTTGGCAGACGTCAAATGTTGCCTAAATGAGACCACACGGAGTTCTTCAGCTTCTCACCGGGTCAATAAGACCTGACTCGTTGGAAGACAGAGGCAGTGCTAAAACAGCCTTTTTCCTCAATCTTCAGCCTACAGAGCAGATGCCGTGGGAAAGTTCCAGAAGCACCATGATAGCTAAGGGTGCAATCACCCTCCTAAAGAATCTGTAGGCAGGTGTAGCTCATCCTTCTTGTTTGCTGGACTGCTGGTTCTATTTAGATCTCCCTTTAAAAGCAGGTCTTTTCTTTCTCTTTGCTTCTTTGAACTGAGGCATCTCCTGCTGAACAGAGAGGTAGGGAGAAGGCAGTGCTGGATGTAGTAACACAATGTCAGTGACGTGAAACAAAGCTTTAATCGCCATCGCTATTTACAAAATAATGTCTTTCTTGCATTCGGTTTAATGGTGCTTTGTCCACAGTTTCATCAAAACAACTACAGTGGTACCTCGAGATACGAGTTTAATTCGTTCCGTAACCTTGAGGCGTGGGAAACTATGAGACGCTCGAGTCGCGGTAAACTGGTGGGTCGTGTGCAGCCGGCCGATCCGAGCGATGACTCCTATTTCAAATGTTGCTCGTATTTCAAAGCAAATTTCGCTCGCTCAACGGCTCGTATCTCAAAAAAAAACTCGTATATCAGGGCACTCGTATCTCAAGGTATCGCTGTACCCATCTGCCTTATTGGGAGATCACATTAAATGTCAGAAGAGCTAAAAAAAAAAAAAATGTCCTGCGACTCAGGAGGAGCAGGAAGAGGGCGATGTCTTCTGTGTGTTCTCACGTTCTCACCCTCTGCGCCCGACAGAACTTCTGTGGGAAGGAGGGCATGTGTGACACCCTGGGCGTGGCGGACATTGGCACCATCTGCGACCCCAGCAAGAGCTGCTCGGTGATCGAGGACGAGGGGCTCCAGGCGGCCTACACGCTGGCCCACGAGCTGGGTAAGAGCTGCCCTGCCCGCCTGCTCCCCTCGCTGCCTCTTCCAGACCCGGGCTCACCCGGCTCTGAGCGACTGCAGGCCCTCCCCGTCAGCCAGGGCCCCCTCCCGGTTCCCACAGAATGGTCCCCTGCCAATGTGCACCGTGCCCTCTGCATGCCCACCCCGAGCACGCAGAGGCCTGACTGTTACACTAAGGCCCTGGGCCATCCTCGGGGGTCGCCGGGAAAGTGCCCAGACAGGGTTCTGAAACAGGCCCTGGTAGAGTTGCGATGCGTGTCCCAAGCTAAGCGGTCAGAACCTGGGAAGAGAGGGCGAGCGAATAACGCAGGTGCGTGTGAGTTTCAGGCTGCGCAGGAAAGAAAGGGCTGCCGAAACCGGTTTGGCTCAGTGGATAGAGCGTCCGTCTGCGGACTGAAAGGTCCTAAGGGCGTGTATCCTGGTTGCGGGCACATCCCCAGTAGGGGACGTGCGGGAAGCGGCTGATCGATGTCTCTCTCTCTCTCATCGATGTTTTTAACTTTCTATCCCTCTCCCTTTCTCTCTGTAGAAAATATATTTTGAAAAAAAAGAAAAGAAAGGGCTGCCCTTTCTGAGAAAGCCTCTGGGGAGGGAGGACCCAGAGGGGAAAGGTCTTCACGGAATAAGAGGGCTCAGCGGGGCTCAGTGGTTGAGCATGGACCTAGGAATCAGACCTAGGAACCAGGAGGTCACCCGTTCCATTCCTGGGCAAGGCACATGGAATTGATCCCCAGTGTGGGGCCTGCAGGAGGCAGATGATCGATGATTCTCATCATTGATGTTTCTCTCTCTCTCTCTCCCTCTCCCTCTCTGAAATCAATAAAAATATATTTTATTTTATTTTTTCAAATGACAACTGAATTTAATTTCTCTGTTATTTCTGATGCAAAGTGCAGGAAGGTAGAGCCTGTTATCAGAATGCATAGGTCTGGTCAGGAATTAGATGATCTTGGCCAACAGGAGGCAGGAAAAGTAAAAATATATATTTTTTTTTAAAAAGGAATAAGTCAACATAATGAAGGCCATACATATACAGTGGTACCTCGAGATACGAGTTTCATTCATTCCGTAACCTTGAGGTGTGGGAAACTATGAGACGCTCGAGTCGCGATAAACTGGTGGGTCGTGTGCAGCCGGCCGATCCCCGCGGTGACTCCTATCTCAACTGTTGCTCGTATTTCAAAGCAAAAATCGCTCGCTCGACGGCTCGTATCTCAAAAATCTCGTATGTTAGGGCACTCGTATCTCGAGGTACCACTGTATAGCAAACCTTCGGCCAGCATCATAAAAAAATGGAATAAGAAGAGGCATGCAGCTCCCTCAGTCCCTCCCTCCCTTCTCTCCCTTCTTCTCCCCCTCCTCCTCCGCCTCCTCCTTCCTTCCCTCTTCCCTCTCTCTCTCCCTTTCTTTCTCCCTCTCTCTCTCTCTCTCACCGCACGGGAGCCCTGGAGCAGAGTGGGGCGGGCTGCTGAGCAGTGGAGGCGGCAGTGTTGACGGAGGGTCCCTCTCTGTCCCTCTCTGTCCCCAGGGCACGTCCTCGGCATGCCCCACGATGACTCCAAGCCCTGCGCTCGGCTCTTCGGGCCCATGGGCAAGCACCACATGATGGCGCCCCTCTTCGTCCACCTCAACAAGACGCTGCCCTGGTCCCCCTGCAGCGCCATGTACCTCACGGAGCTCCTGGACGGTGGGCACGGTAGGCCTCCCCGGCCCGCTGGCCAGCTGCTGGCGGCGGCGGCGCTCTGCCTGGCGGGCTCCTTAGGCCACTCCCGTGGCGCCTGCGCTGTTTCCGGCTGAGCTGCATCGGGAAGCGTCTTAAGCCACTTAGGGTTAGAAGAGGCTTCAGAGGTCGGGCCCTCACCCCTCGACCTGTGCCAGGGCCTCCCATCCCCACAGCGCATGCTCTTCCTTGCCCGTGGCCCAGCAGCCCGGGCTCACCTCGACTCGGTCACAGAGCGGGTGGAGCTGGTCGGAGGAGGTGGGTCTGAACGGAGCTGGAAGGAACGGAGGGATGTCTGCAGCACAGAGAAGGGAAGAGAGTTAGGCTGGAGCGGGACGTGGCAGGATAGCTAAGCAATGCAAAGAGCAAGGGACTGGGGGCCCCGGGCGGGCCGGGGGCCCGGGCCCCGCTAAAACAGCCGGCTTTGGGGAGCAAAACAGCGAAACTGTTATGCCCAGAGTTCGGGGTCCCCAATAATCCACCACGAAGGAGCCTTTTCCGATGCAAAAGCAAAGAGTCTTTATTCAAACCCGGGTTTGGCTCTCAGCCTCTTTTTGGCGCAGCAGTGAGACGAGAGCGAGCGGGCAGGTGGGAACAATGAGTTTTATGGGGCAGGATAATTAGGGGGCTTAGGGAAGTGATGAGGGTGACAGAAATTGGCCACTTGAATTAGGGTCTTTCTGTGGTTTAGCCTTATTAGGACCCTCGCTGTGTTCCTGGAGCTTCATTGGTCCGTTCGGGCAGTGGTCGTCGGGGAAGCTAGGACATGGCTGGCACACCTGTGGCCACTCCCAGAAAAGGGAGGGGGTTTAGGCCAGGGGGCCCAGCCCTAGAGGACAAGATGGAGGGGAGTTCATTTCCTTTCAAAACACAATTTCTTTTTTGATTCTACCCCTTGAAGGAGGCGGGCACACCTAAAATACGAAAATAAATAACGGATTATCCAAACATCAGCCCTGGGGCTCTATTTTGCAGGCCGGGGGTGTTTAGGAGTTCATTTACACCCCCAGGTGTAAGTGACGTCAGTTAGCGTTACAGCGTGCAGGGTAAACACTGAGTCACGTAAGATGCTCTGGAAAACAAGGAAATCCGATCTTAAAAAATAGATGTGGTGACTGACCGTCGGAAATGGGGCGGGTTCTGTCCCGATGGTGAGTTTTTTAGATGGAGGTCAAAAGGAAGGCTGACGTCTAGACCTTCAACTCCTCCGTCGGGATTTGGGGGGGGGGGGGGGTCTGTGGGAGCCAGGCGGGGGTGAGAGAGCAAACGGGCCTCTGCTTCCTCCGTTTGTTCCTCAGGAGACTGTCTCCTCGACGCCCCCTCCTCGGCCCTGCCCCTGCCGACCGGCCTCCCGGGGCAGAGGGCGCTGTACGAGCTGGACCAGCAGTGCCGGCAGATCTTCGGGCTGGGCTTCCGCCACTGCCCCAACACCTCGGCGCAGGACGTCTGCGCCCAGCTCTGGTGCCACCGGGAGGGCGCCGAGCCCCTGTGCCACACCAAGAACGGCAGCCTGCCCTGGGCGGACGGGACGCCCTGCGGGCCCGGGCACCTCTGCTGGGACGGCAGCTGTCTGCCTGCGGAGGAAGTGGAGAGGCCCAAGGTGAGAAATGGGCATGGGAGGCCTCTTAGGGGCA
>PVJN01028446.1:0-27217 GCA_004026805.1 Lasiurus borealis
GGACCTTTCAGTCCGCAGGCCAACGCTCTATCCACTGAGCCAAACTAGTCTTGGCGGCTTCAGACATTTTAAGTATCTTGGCCACAGAATAATTTCAAGACAGGCCTATTTGAAGGATTAGTTCAGAGTCTTTTCATTTTCTTCCATCTTCATTCTCATTCTCTCTCTCTCTCTCTCTCTCTCTCTCTCTCTCTCTCTCTCTCTCTCTCTCTCTTCTATTGGGGGGGGGGGTTAGGGGCGGTGGTAGGGCATGCCCTTCAGACGATCAAAAAGCCCTATGTTGAGAGAAGTGACTTGGAAGTAAGTACAGTGGTACCTCGAGATACGAGTTTAATTCGTTCCGTAACCTTGAGGTGTGGGAAACTATGAGACGCTTGAGGGCGATAAACTGGTGGGTCGTGTGCAGCCGGCCGATCCGCGCGATGACTCCTATCTCAAAGGTTGCTCGTATTTCAAAGCAAAAATCGCTCGCTCGACGGCTCGTATCTCAAAAATCTCGTATGTTAGGGCACTCGTATCTTGAGGTACCATCCTGTAATCGGGCCTGAGGATAAAGACTACGGTGGCCTCCAGAAGGCATCAGCGTGGTGCTGACCAGGTGGATATTTAGCAGGGTAGCTGCTTCAGCGCGTTGGGTAGGGGGTACTGTGCCCGTAGAGAGCTGGCCACACTGTCCCTCGGTACCGCAGAGGGGAGCCAGAGAGACACGGGGATGGGGGCACAGCGCCCAGCTCTTGCGCTGGGACTCACAGTATGTCTAAGCTAGTGACCCGCCATTACCATTCATTTTATTTTGTAACAGGGGTACACAGCTGGTAAGAGTAGTATATGACACTATTTGTTGAAATGGCTTAAACTCCTTTCTTAAAGAAGAATATTTCAATGCTTATATGTTATTGGAAACAGCTTAAAGCCGTATGGAATGGGAATCACGGTTCTAATGGGTCTCTCTGTCATAGGACGTGCATATAAAAGGTAATCTCGGAGGGAAGGGGGAGGGGAGAGATTAGCCAAAGAATGTATGTACGTATATGTATACTAGAGGCCCGGGCCTGAAAATTCGTGCTCTCAGGGGGAAGGGGTGTGAGGGGTCCCTCAGCCCAGTATGCGCCCTCTCACAATATGATACCCCTTAGGTAGGGTCCCCAGACTTGGCCTGAGAACAGGGCCATGGGGCCTTCCTTCCCCCGGCTGTAGGCAGCTGGCCCCACCACCACCGCTGACACTGCCTGCCATCTGTGCAGTGCTGCCCTCCACCCTCCATGCCACCAGTGGCCTCCCTCTGCAGGTGACAGGTGTGGGGTGTGATGGCTTGGCTGGCCTGGGCGATGGCCTGGACCTCTCTCTTTTTTTTTGTTGGGGCGTGGGGCTAGTCCAGCAAGGGACTGTCTGCCTACCTGATCACCCCTAACTGCTCGCCTGCCTACCTGATCACCCCTAACCACTTGCCTGCCTGCCTGATCACCCCTAACTGCTTGCTTGCCTACCTGATCATCCCTAACTGCTTGCTCAGGACTGGGGCCAGCCCTGTGAGGGGCTGTCTGCCTACCTGATCATCCCTAACTGCTTGCTCAGGGCTGGAGCCAGCCCTGTGAGGGGCTGTCTGCCTACCTGATCATCCCTAACTGCTTGCTCAGGGCTGGAGCCAGCCCTGTGAGGGGCTGTCTGCCTAACTGCTGGTCTGCCTGCCTGATCACTCCTAATCACTCTGCCTGCCTGCCTGATGCCCCTAACTGCTTGCTTGGGGGCGGGGCCCAGCCTGGAGAGGGGCCGTGGTGGTTCTGGTCTCTGGTTGTTACACTTGTGTTGGCTGTGCTTTTATTATATAGGATGAGCAGAACCCATGAACACAGACAATAGGATGATGAAGGCCTGGGGTGGGGCAGGAACTGGTGGAGCGGGGTAATGGGGAGAAATGGGGACATCTATAATATTCTCAACAATAAAGTTGAAAAAAAGGAAAGAATAGGAAATCCAAGATTTTATTTGAAGCAGGAAGGTCATACTCAACAACACCATGGAATACATGGTCCATGGTATGGCATTGTGTTCCTATTTTCTGTAGATAAAGCAAAAGAAAACACCAAATGGAGGATAAAAAGACTTCTTAGCATTTGAACTGGGTTCTAGATTCTCCTGATATGAACTGCTCTATAAGCTTTCTCCCAGAGATCCCGTTTTATCCCATTTGCAGCTGACTTTGTGGTGTAATCTCCTCCCTCCCTCCCTCCCTCTTTTCCTCCCTCCTTCCTTCTCTTCTCTCCCTTTTCTCTCTCTTTCTTTCCCTTCTTCTATTCCCTCCTCCCTCCTTCCCTTCCTTTTTTTCTTCCTTTTAAACTTCTTCTACTTCTGCACTGAATCGTAGGCACCAGGGAAAAGAGTTGAATTATGTAAGTCTTGAGCTAAGGCAATGCAGAAAGAATGCGATGGGCAATTTCATAAGTGACATTTTTGAGAACATTGGGGTCATCTTTTGACAGAGCACGCTTTTTTATTTTTTTTTTTATTTTGAAGGTCAAGAAAATAATATTTTTCTCCCAGTGGATTTACTAAGGGAACCAACCACCTGGCCTTGTTTTGTAGACGGCACTCCCTGAGCAAAAAGTTGCTCTTCTTATTTACAGGGTTTCTACTTGGCTTTGCATCTCTGTGGTTTGTATCTGATGCAAATAAGAAATATCATTACCTTATTTTTCTCGTGTCTTTACCAAAGAGCCACTCTGATTTATCTGCTACTCCATAGCAGTGTTTAGAGCTTTACACCGATATATATTATACTAACTGCTTTGCCTAAGACTTTCTGAACCTTTCAACACGGTTTTCCAAGAATCTAACCATACCAGGTCAACTGAGCAATCGCATATCAGTCCCTGGCAGAGCTAGGAGGAGGGCAGAGGGTCTCCTGCGCCCCAAGGAGTGGGGAAGACACACCATGAGCTCCTTTCAAGGAAAACTCGGTTAAACATTTTGGAGGAGAACGTTATTTTTTTGATGGAGGACAGAAGCAGGAATGTCTTTCCTGGTGAGGAGGCTTGGAATGAGCGGTTGTACATGTACAGCGGTCTTTGCCGTGAAAGATCCCTGCCCACACAGGGGTGGGGAGTAGGGTTTGAGGCATGTCTGTTGTTTCCAGATTATTCTATCTCTGGATGCTCTACTGGACCTGTAAGTGCAGATTGGGAAAAAAAAAAAAAGACCCCTGTTCATTTAAAAAAAACTTTTATTTTACAAAACGAGATTTCCTTGGAGGTGATTTCACTTGGTTTCAATCAACTATGGTTACTGCTTTTGTGTTCTGTCCGCTGGTGTGGATTCCACAGCCCCGCAGCCCCCCTGTCCCTGTCACTAGGATGGGAATCCCTAAGCGATAGGAGACAGTCGCCTCTCGCTGTGTCACCTGCCACTGACGCCTCTATTCAGACCCCATAGATGCTGCTGCCGCCTCCCTTCCATCCTCCTACCGCCAACGCTTTTAAGTGTTCGAGAAAGGCATTGTCGAACGCTTCTGGGTTCTTACAGCCACATCAGTTGAAATTGCATATTGGATCATCCTTTCTGTTTGTTAAGAAAAATAGGTCAAGTGATTGAAGCTCCGTGTCAATAGAGAGTTGGCCCATATAATTTTGTTTGAAGTTCATTGCATTACTTTTCTCCGTCGGTTAGAAATTGAAAGAATTAATGGATATTTCTTAAATACCTTTTAAGCTGCCGCGGGCCTAAAATAATATGGAGAACAGCGCATCCCAAGAAAGGAGACGCTCACATTCACGGAGGTTAATTGACAGCCTTCTCTCCGCGCTGCCTCCGGGAACTTGTAAAGGACTCGGTTGTCAGAGCTACAATAACCCTTGTCTGCAGGCATTATGCACAGATAATCAGACCGTTTCTCTCTGAGAGATCGCCATCATGTCAATGGAAGGGCAGAATCAGACTGACAACCCTATTACTAACAGACACACTTCAGACAGATCTCATAATCACCAGACGCGCGTGGCATGGTCATGGCAAGCTTCGGGGGCTCCAAAAAGACCCCTAACCTTGTCCGGCTGAAACAGAACTGAAGTTCTGGAGTTGGCATGAAAAAGAATGATTCACTTTAATGTTAAGATTGCCACCCGGAAGTGCTTCTTGGGTTTGCAAAAATCGATGGGCTCCGTGGCCAGCCACAGTTCTCTCGAGAGACACCCCCAAATCTCATTCTATGTGATCACTTGAGGTTGTGGAGAGGGTATTGAATGACACCGTGTGGGCTTGATCAGGAGTGACATTATCACATGAATATATATATATATATATATATATATATATGTATATATGTATATATGTGTATATATATGTATATATGTATATATATATGTATATATATATATATGTGTGTATATATATGTGTATATATATATATATATATTGTTTTTTAATATATTTTATTGATTTTTTTATAGAGAGGAAGGGAGAGAGATAGAAAGTCAGAAACATCGATGAGAGAGAGACATCGATCAGCCGCCTCCTGCACACCCCACTGTGGAGATGTGCCCGCAACCAAGGTACATGCCCTTGACCGGAATCGAACCTGGGACCTTTCAGTCCGCAAGCTGACGCTCTATCTGCTGAGCCAAACCAGTCTCGGCCATGATTATATATTTTTTTCCACATAAAATAGTGAATGTCATGAAGGAAAATAACTCACTTTTTTTCTGTTGCTGTTGTTTTTATTTATTATTTTAAGTTTCTCTTTATTGTTGAAAGTATTACAGATGTCCCCTTTTTTTCCCCAATGACCCCCCTCCACCCTGCACCCACCTTTCCCAGCCCTTCACCCCACTATTGTCTGTGTCCATGAGCTATGCATATATGCATACAAGTTCCCTGGTTAATCTAAGATCTCACTTTTGAATGTTAACATTTCCGGAAGTGAGTTTAATTGACAGGGTGACTTGACATTTTTACGAGACTTCATTCAGAAGAGTGGGTGCAATCTTTGATAACTGGAACTTGCCTGAGAGCTTTCCTGATCAGTGCTGCGCCCCGGAGGAGACGCTGTGTGCTGAGAAACGGGGGGCTCTCCTGCTCCCTCCAGCAGTGTTCCCCAGAGCAAGACTGGTCCATTTCGACCCAACATCCTCCGGAGACAAAGAGCTGCAGGCTGGTGGGATACAAGCTCCTTCTCTCCCCGGGAGGCCTGAAACGCAATCACTGTTTTTCACTCCTTTCATTTATTAAAACATTTCCAATCGCAGTCGACGTACCATGTTATATTAGTTTCAAGTGTACAGCATAGTGATTCACCATTTCTATAACGTAAGAGTGATTACCCGGATAAATCTAGTACCCATCTGACACCTTATGCAGCCATTACAGTATTATTGACTTTATTCCCTGGACTGCCATTTGCATCCCAGTGGCTTTTTTTTTTTTTTATGACTGGAGATCGCTGTTGTTTGATTCTTTAGTTTGTCTTGTAAACAAAGCTGCCACGTTCTCTTCAGTTACAAGTCCTGCTTTCTGTGAGCAGAACCCAGTCTTCCCAATGGGAAGGGCTCTGTTTGGGGCCTTAGGGCAGCTGAGTGATGGAGCAGAAATTGCAATAACTTGGGTTTTAAAAAAGCAGGACTTGCTGAAACCGGTTTGGCTCAGTGGATAGAGCGTCGGCCTGCAGACTGAAAGGTCCCAGGTTCAGTTCTGGTCAAGGGTATGTACCTTGGTTTCGGGCACATCCCCAGTAGGGGGCGTGCAGGAGGCAGCTCATCGATATTTCTAACTCTCTATCCCTCTCCCTTCCTCTTTGTAAAAAAAATCAATAAAATATATATATTTTTTAAAAAGCAGGATTTGATAGTTCCGTAAACTTTATGATTTGCAGGAACATGCCTCATTAATGTGAATGTCATGTAAAATAATCTGTGGGTAGCACATGAAAAGATGCTGAACACCATCAGTCATTAGGGAAATGCAAATTAGACCACAGAGTCTGCGTGATACTTCTGGGCACGTACCAGAACGTCTAAAATGGAAGAAACTGACCACCCCAAGGATTGGTGAGGACAGCTGTGGAAATGCAGATGCAACAGTCACTTTTGAAAACAGTTTGGCAGTTTCTGGAAACATTCAAAAACACCTACCGTATGCCTGAGCCATCATACTCTTAAATTGAAGGTGGGACAAAAGTAGGTTTTCAGTTGTTCATATGGAAATTAATACAATGATTAATAAATACTAATAGGTGAATAAATGCGTTTCATGTACTTACAACGGTAAACCTACTTTTGCCCCAGCCTGTACTTACTTGAGACATGACAGCACATCCGTACACATAGTTGTACAAGGATTGCTCCGAGCAGCTCTCTTTGTAACTAGAAGCCCAGTGCACCAAATTTGTGCACAGGGATGGGGAGGTGGTCCCTAGGCCTGGCCAGCCATCAGGGCTGATCAGAGCCTTCTGGCTGCTAGCGAGGGCCTTCTTTCATTTTGCACCCCCTCCCCCACCCCCCACTCCCCGGTGGTTAGCGCACATCTTAGTGAGCCATTGACTCCCAGTCTCCTAATTGAACTCCTGTAGGGACACTAAATAGAGTCTCCAAAAAGGATACCTTGTTGTGGTTTTAATCTCTGATGATTAGTGACCTTGAGCATTTTTTCATGTATCATGTCATCTGTATGTTCTCTTTGGAGAGTCTATTTAGGGTCTTTTGCCCATTTTTTTTTTTTAATTAGATTGTTTGTCTTCCTCTTATTGAGTTGTATGAGTTTTTTGTATATTTTGAAAATTAAACTTTATCAGATGTATCATTAGCAAATACATTCTCCTATACCTTTGGTTCTCCTTGCATTTTGAGGATGGTTTATTTTGCTGTGCAGAAGCTTTTGAGTTTGACATAATCCCATTTGTTTATTTTTCCTTTTGTATCAGTGAAAATTCTGCTATATGAGATGTCTGTGATTTTACTGCCTATGTTTTCTTGTGGGATTTTCATGGTTTCCTGTTTATATTTAAGTCTTTTGTCCATTTTGAGTTTATTCTTGTGTGTGGTGTAAGTGGGGGGTTGGTTTCATTTTTTTACATATATCTGTCCAATTTTCCCTACACCATTTATTAAAGAGACTGTCTTGACTCCATTGCATGCTCTTGCCTCCTTTGTCAAATATTAATTGACCATAATGGTGTGGGTTGATTTCTGAGATCTCTGTTCTGTCCCATTGAACTTCATGCTTGTTCTTGTGCCGATACCAGACTGTTTTGAATGCAATGGCTTTGGAGTATAGTTTGGTATCATTATGATCCCTTCAACTTTGCTCCTCTTTCTCAAGATTGCTGTGGCTCTTTGGGGTCTTTCTCAGTTCCATCTACAATTTTGGAATATTTTTCTAGTTCTGTGAAATATGCTGTTGGAATTTTAATAAGACTTGTGTTGAACCTACAGATTGCTTTGGGTGGTATGAACAAATCAACAAATGAAAAAACGCTGGTATAAGGATGGAGGAAAGGGATTCTTGCACACTGCTGGTGGGAATGCAGACTGGTGCAGCCATTATGGGAAACAGAATGGAGTTTCCTCAGAAAATTAAATATGGAACTCCCGTTTGACTCAGTGGCCTCACTTATAGAAATATATCCTAAGAATCCTGAAACACCAATCAGAAAAAATACATGCACCTCTGTGTTCATAGCAGTGCAATATATAATAGCTAAGATCTGGAAACAGCCCAACTGTCCATCAGTAGATGAGTGGATAAAAAAAGCTGTGGTACATTTACATAATGGAACATTATGAGAAGGATCTCTTACCCTTTGAGACAGCATGGATGGATCTGGAGAATATTATGCTAAGCAAAATAAGCCAGCTAAAGACAAATATCTCACTTATACATGGAATCTAAAGAACAAAATAAATTGATAAGCAAGGTAGGATCACGGACATGGATGGAAGCATAAAACAGGCTGACAGATCTCAGAAGAAAGATGAGAAGGAGGGTGGGCAGTGATTAATCAAATCAGCCTATATGCATAACCCATGAACACAGACCATAGTCAGGTAAAGACCAGGAGGTACATGAGACATGGGTGGGGGACATAGGAGGAAAATTATGGATATCTGTAATAATCTGAACCATAAAATAAAATGTAAAAAGAAAAAAATATATAGTATTGGGGAAATAAAATGAAGAAAAGCTCACAGAAAAATGGCATTGCTAGAGCCATTCTCATGGACAAGAGAGAGCAGAGGGTTGGGGGCAGAGAGACCAAGGAAGGAAATTGAATCTATGGGATGCCTTGAGGGAAAAGAACAGGAAACGGGTTGGGAAAGCAGCCAACTTGATGGACATCTTGTTAATTGAATGCCTCTGTGATTCTGTCATATCTTAATCTGTGTGGTTGGATTTACTTGGTCCCTTGATCCAAAGTCTGTAATTAATTGCAGCTCATCACAGTCAGCGTCAGTGGTGCTCCAGGGGCAGAGCTTCTGGAGAGGATGTTCCATCTCTGACCTTTACACCACATAAGCTCTCCGAACATCTGTTTCCTTCTCTGTACAATGGTATCCCCCTTCCGTTCCTACCTCTCAGAGTTGTTGTATTCATAAGAGATTAAGAGAAGTGGTGCACAAGAAATGCTCAGCATCGCTTCTCACCCATAGTGAGGGCTCAGAGAGAACAGACCCCTCCTTGGTTGTATACCTCCTACCAGCCATGACTGCTTTTTATGTTAAGTCAGCAGGGTTTTTTCTTGTCTTGTTTCAGGCTTTGTGGATTTGACCCTCCATGATCAGGTCCACCTTTTGGAATGTGCGTGGCTAGAGATCCTGATGATTGGGCTCGTCTGGCGCTCCATGGAGCATCCGGGGAAGCTCCTGTTTGCTCCTAACTTGCTGTTGGACAGGTGAGTGACCTGGCGGTAGCTTGGGGGGAGCACATCCTGTGTAACCCCCAGATTATTCCAGAAGTGCTTTCACCCAGGCCTCCGGGAAGCTTCCGAGAATTTGATCAAGTATGTTTACTCTGCAAAAGGGCAAATCTGGGTGATGGAGTTCAATCAAGTACACAGAGGTCTATGAATAACTTTCTGTTAAGCGTCTTCCTAGATTAGCTCTATTATTTCTAAACTGTATGTGTATTTGCACTTATACAGTGGTACCTTGAGATATGAGTTTAAATTGTTCTGTAACCTTGAGGCATGGGAAACTATGAGACGCTGGAGTCGAGGTAAACTGGTGGGTCATGTGCAGCCGGCCGATCCGTGCGATTACTCCTATCTCAAATGTTGCTTGTATTTCAAAGCAAAACTCGCTCGTATCTCAAAAATCTCATATGTTAGGGCACTCGTATCTCGAGGTACCACTGTATTTATACAGTGTCTAGTATTTTCACAGCAAACATACCTAGAACCCATTCATATGATATGTATATATGTATGTATATGTATAATGTGTGTACTGATAAAACTATGAACTGTAATTTTCTCACTCCACCTTCACCTTGTGTTATATAAAAGAAAGGATGACTAACCTTCCTTGAATTGAAATACATTTTTGGCCCATGGACACCCAAACCACAATGGCCTTTCCATTTCCTTCTCCAGTTTTCCCATCAGTAAATGAGGAAGCCTGACCAGAGCTCTGAAGTCCTCTTCCAGTTCTGCCAATGCATAAAAGTTAACTTGTTTATTCTAGAAGATGAATTTGCTTTTCAAATGTGCTGCCAAATTTAACACGTCCCATTGGGGTTGACTGGGGGTGTGAGTCCCATTGTTCTTCGAAGTTCAGCCACTGAGTAATAGAATTACCGTATTTTCCGTCGTATAAGACGACTTTGTAACCCAGGAAAATCTTCCCAAAAGTTGGGGTCGTCTTATACGCCAGGTGTTGGATTATAGGGCAAGTATATCCCAAACTCTATATTTTAACTGGAAAATTTGGGGGTCGTCTTATATGCCCAGTTGTCTTATACGCCGGAAAATACGGTAGTCACTATTCATCAGCAGCTCGCACTGGCCGAGTCCCTACCCAGCACCAGCTGCCTTGCTAAATGCTTTACCTACATGAGCTCATTTGACGACCATGGCACTTCTAGGAAGCTGTCATTCACATTTTATCAGAATGGAAGCTAAGTTTCTTTGTTTTGCAAAAAGCATCAAGACAACGGATGGTGGAGCAGGGTTGGAATCTGAGCTCTGCCTGGCGCAGGCTTACTCATATTGCATTCTGCCCTACGCACACGACCTCCACATCTTTTCCTGGCCAGCCATGCCTCCCTTGGTTTGCTGCTGCAAAGGTGGGGTTGGGGGGAAGTTAGCAGAAAACAAGGAGTAGATGGTTCTTTCCCATTCCAATGGCCATGTGGCCCACAAAGACAAGGTCAATGTTGCCAATGAGGGTTTTATGCTTTATCCATGATTAATTATGATGATGTCCTGTTCAGCCCTGGCAGGGTGGCTCAGTTGGTTGGTGTGTCCTCCAATATGCTAGATAGACCTTGTCTTTGTGGGGCGCATGGCCATTGGGATGGGAAAGAACCATCTTCTCCTTGTTTTCTGCTAACTTCTCCTCCCTCTGCTCAGCGGTCCAAGACTGCCTGGTGGCCCAACCGCACATCTGGAGACACCGTGCATTCCTTCCCTTCAGAGCATCACCTCCCATGCCCTGTTCCTCTTTTTGTTGGGATTTATGTATCTTCTATAATTGAAACTTTGAGCGGAGGCTAGGGCAGGCCAGGGTGGGCGGAAAGCTTGGCTTCCTCCATTGCTGGGGGCAACCCAAGCCTCCTCCTCGCTGGAGAGAGAAGGAGGCTTGGGTTGCCTCCAGCAATGGAGCTTCCTGACACTCCCGAGCCCTGTGGAGCAGAGCTACAGCAACATTGATTTAAGTAGCAGAGAACCAGATATGCTGACATCTGCAGAGAAGTAGGGGAAAGAGAAAGCCAGAAGTCAGTTCTGCCAGCCATGGATGACTGATGTTGCCAATGAGGGTTTTATGCTGTATCCTTGATTAATTAGGATGCTGTCCTGTTCGGCCCTGGCAGGGTGGCTCAGTTGGTTGGTGTGTCATCCAATATGCCAAGGTGGCAGGTTCAATCCTCAGTCAGGGCACAGACGAGAATCAACCGATGGTGTATAAATAAGTGGAACACAAAACCATCCATCTCTCTCCCTCTTTCTCTCTCTCTTTTTTTTTCTCTCTCTCTCCCTCTCTCAAAATTCCTGTTTTCACAAACCTTTGCAAATCCAGATTTGTGGGCCTTCCAAGGCTGTCAGAAGAATAGCATTTACCCAAGTCTTTCCTTGTCATTATTCAAATATTAGTTTTGGCAAGTGGGGCTGGTGATTATAGGAACATAGAGGCCTTACGGGGTTGCCATTCCACATTGGTGCGCAGAAGACATATTTTCTAGCTCGAGTCCATTTCAGAAGAATGATTGCTTGATGTCCTCCACGATGACAACCCGTGATATCTTGATTCTGACCGCTTATAACATCCCTGGGAGTCATGTGCTTGCAAGCGAGTTCTCTCTGCGCCATGCTTCGTCTCCGCCTGATCTCCAGTTCTCCCCCGTGTCCCGCAGCGGCGAGTTCTGAGCACTCCACGCCGTCATCCCTTCCTGTGAAAACCAAGAATTTACGGTTATTAGGAGGCACACATAAAGAGCCCAGTGATTTCTCCTGACGCGAGCGTGTGTCTTTTACAAGAGGAAAGTTCAAGATAATGAGGAGGCCTGTGGAAGCAATCAGGAAGCGGAGGAAACGTATTTTTCCATCCTAGCACCTAATTCTCTGGTGTGTTTTGGCACAGCAAACCAAAAAAAAAAAATCCATCCTCTGTGGCGGCCCCGAGTGCAGCCCTGCCTTTGGTCCTGCTTGAGTGCGCGCACAGGCCAAGCGTAGACGGAAAACACAAGCAAAAATAAAAACGCTCCCCTGAGGTCGCTGCTCCTGGGGTCTCTGTGGCTTCGGGACCAAAGTTTGCTCTCCCCGGGGGAGGCAGAGGCTGTGTGAGGGGCAATCATGGAAATTGCGGGCTCGGTGAGACCATCCCGTTTCCAGGGCGCTGGCTAATTTCTGTGCCGCGGGCACCAGCAGGGCTAACGACTTCTGAGAAATACTTGTGGATTTCTCAGGAAAGGCAGAGCACTCTGGACCCATTCGCTCGCAGAGGAGGAGGAGGAAAAAACACACAAAACCCTCCCCCATTTGAAAAGCAGGCTTCCTTCCACCCCAGACTGTGCCCTGCGCCTCGTCTGGCCAGACGGTTGTTGATCTAGCTCTTGTCATCACTCGAGCCCCGGGAGGCTGGGCCCGTGGGGACAGAATCGGACAACAGAAGGTCTTTGCTGGCTTGGAGGGGGAGCAAGTGCCCCCGAAGAGAAACACAGGTTGCGGTCCTGCAAGGCATATTTTTCTTGTGCGACTACGGAGCAGACAGTTGGCGGATGATAGATTCATTTTACATGAGAAAAGCCACCTTCTGGAAGAAAGAGCCTTTTCAGCTGCTGTTATTTATTGTTAGTATTTCAGAAAGATTGGGAATAAGGGTTTTCAAATGGAAACCCAGTTTCCGGCAGGCAGTGCTTTCGCTGGCTTTTCTTGGTGGTGGTTGTTTTTGGTTTGCTTGTTTTTAGAGAGAGAAGAAGGGAGAGGGAGAGAGAGAAACATGGATGCCAGAGTGGCGCGTTGATTAGGTTTCTGCCTGCACATCCCCGGCTGGGGATGGAGCCCATAATCTGGGCATGCGTCCTGACCTGGAATCAAACCGGCAACCTTTCGGTGCACAAGACGGTGCCCAACCACTTGAGCCACACTGGCCAGGCGTGGCTTTTCTTTTTTAAATATATGGGGTGCAGGGTGGAAGAAGAGAGGGATAGAGAGAAAGAAACCCATGAGAGAGAGACATTCATCTGCTGCCTCCTGCACATCACCTGCAGGAGATAGACCCTGCAGCCCAGCATGTGCCCTGACCTGGAACTGGACCAGTGACCTCTTGGCTCATGGGTCAATGCTCAACCACTGAACCACCTTGGCCTGGCGTCTTTGCTCTTTTAATTGACTTTTTCTTTTTTTTCTGTGTAAAACTTGATGGAAATTCTCTGCAGATTTCTTTACTTGGAAGAGTAAAAAACAATAAAGTTCCGACGTAAATTGATGAATTCAGACTGTGATCCATGCACAGGTTTCTCAGACATGAAGACAAGGACCTCCTTGTATATTCCCTTCCTGTTTGCCATGGTTTCCCCTTCTCTCCCCCGCCCACTTTGAAAAATGTATGCTGCCGAAACCGGTTTGGCTCAGTGGATAGAGCATCGGCCTGGAGACTGAAAAGTCCCAGGTTCGATTCCGATCAAGGGCATGTATCCTGGTTGTGGGGACATCCCCAGTAGGGGGCGTGCAGGAGGCAGCTGATTGATGTCTCTCTCTTTCATCGATGTTTCTGGCTTTCTATCCCTTTCCCTTCTTCTCTGTGAAAAATCAATAAAATATAAAAGAGAAAAAAAAGAAAAGAAAAATGTGTGCTATTCCCAAAGGGAGCATTGCAGGAGCTGAGGAAGCAGGTGGTGTGTGTGTGTGGGGGGGGAGGGGGGAGTGAGTGATTATCCCATTCAGTCCTGGGTGGAAGATACTTTAGTTACCTCAGTAGCTTTGCTGGAGTCCCCCCCTAACACTCCGGAAGTGCTTCCGTTTGCCCCATTCCTATCTCAAGAACCTCGTTTCTAACCTCTTTTCATTCTACCTCATAGAAATGGATAGAAGAAGAAAAACAAGGAAGCCAGCATTGTTTTAACTTCTATAATGCTGGGTTATTGTCTATGCTTTCTATGTTGCATTCATTGCATGAGAATACAGATAGCAAAGGGTGTTATTAGTTTACCTGAGGCCCAGTGCATGAAATTCGTGCATGGGGTGGGGGTGTCCCTCAGCCCAGCCTGGACCCTCTCCAATCTGAGACTTCTCGAGGGATGTCCGACTGCCCGTTTAGGCCCAATTCTGGTGGGATCGGGCCTAAACGGGCAGTTGGACATCCCTCTCACAATTCAAGACTGGTGGCTTCCAACTGCTCACCTCCCTGCCTTCCTGATTGCCCCTAAATGCTCCTGCCTGCCTGCCTGATCACCCCCTAATCACTCCTCTGCAGGCCTGGTCCCCCCCAACGGCTCTCCCCTGCAGGCCTGGGTTCTCCCCAGCTGCCCTTCCCTGCAGGCCTGGTCACCTCCAATTCCCTCCTCTACCGGCCTTTTCACCTCTAACTGTCTTTCCCTGCAGGCTTGATCGCTCCCACTGCTCTCCCTTGCAGGCCTGGTCCCTCCCAGCTGCCCTCCCCTGCTGGCCATCTTGTACTGGCCAACTTGTGTCCACATGGGGATAGGATCTTTGACCACATGGGGGCAGCCATCTTGTGTGTTGGAGTGATGGTCAATCTGCATATTACTTTTTTATTAGATAGGATAGAGGCCTGGTGCATGGGTGGGGGCCAGCTGGTTTGCCCTAAAGGGTGTTCTGGATCAGGGTGGGGGTTCCCTTGGGTCGTGGGGCAGCCTGGGCGAGGGTCCTGTAGTGGTTTGCAGGCCCCCCATGCTACCTAGCAACCCAAGTGGAGGCCCTTCTACAATTAAAACTATGTAGCCTGGAGCGGAGCCAAGCCACCTGCTTGTTCCATGGCAGCAGCCATTTCTGTTGGGATTTATCTTCTATAATTGAAACTTTGTAACCTTAAGCGGAGGCCAAGACAGGCCAGGGCTGCAGAAGCTTGGCTTCCTCCATTGCCGGGGGCAACCCTAGCCTCCTGCTCTTCCCAGCTGCGTGGCTGCCATTCTTTTTGTTGGGATTTATTTATCTTCTATAATTGAAACTTTGTATCCTTGAGTGGAGGCCTGGACCCACCAGGAAGTGTGGAAAGCTTGGCTTCCTCCATCTCTGGGGAAACCAAAACTACCTCCTGCTGGTTCCACAGCTGCAGCCATCTTGGCTAGGGTTAATTTACATGCTCACTCCTGATTGGCTTGTGGGCGTGGTTTGTGGGTGTAGCAGAGTGTGGTTAATTTGCATACTGCTCTTCTATTAGATTAGATATTATATTGGTCCTTTACAGTTCTGAGACCTTAGTTACTCAATGGTAGATGCCAGTTGATTGATTCTTAGCATTCTGACAAACCTTTGGAATATGAAATTATAAACTGTAGGAAAAATTAAGGCCAAAAGAAGTGAGAAATTAGCTAAACTGTCATTATTGCTTCATCTGATTGAAAATGAGTCAAAATATCTATTGGACTGAAAACCAATTATATTGTACACTTTAATGGGTGAATTATGTGCTATGTGAATTATATTAAGCTATTAAACACTCACACATATACCCATATTGGAATATTAGCAGAAATTAATTTTAACAAGAAGACTATCAATCATGAAAGCGTCCTTTTACTGGGAAAATTAAAAAAGCTAAAACATTCAAACCAAAGTTTCTCCCTAAAAACAAAAGCCATTCGGTAGCGTTATTTTGTAAAGCTTGTTAAGCTACAAGTCTTTAACTCCTCGAGAGGAATGAGCCTGTAAACAGTAAGGAGCCACTCAATACAAAATCAGTCCAGAGGCAAAGGCATAATTCCAACCAAAGAATTAATCCTGTGTAGGAGGTTAATTTGACTTCCCTACATTTTTATACACCACATTATTTTTGTGTTTGCCACATGTTATTCACAATGAGCCAACAGATTAATTTTAAGTATCATCGAAATAATATTTTGACAGTTTAATTCTAAAATATCTTAATATTTTTTTCAGTCACACATGCTACACAGAGATAATCAAATAATCTACCCGCTTATATCTGCTTCAATCAGAGCTCTTTGTCCACATTGGCATTATAAATATCCTCCTTTGTTTTATTGAGTGCCATCAAAATCCAGTGATAAAGGGAGATGGCCACCTTCAAGTCAGTATTAGTTAGGGTTCAGTTTAAGTTAGCTCTATAGTATTGAATATGACCGTCTCTAGGACCCTGTGTGATACTGAAGCATATGAAAAAAGAGATGTGTAAGAGGCAGACCTGTCCTGGGGAAATTTACTGTCTAGTGGAAAAGTAACATTAGCATACAAATGAATGCAAATAAAAGCAAGCCTGCACATACCTATATCCATTCTTGTCTGGTTTATCTTCCTCTGTCACTTTCTTTTTTTAAATTGAGCTATAGCCCTGGCCAGTGTTCTCAGTGGTTAGAGCATGGGCCCATATTTCAAAGGGTTTTGGGTTTGATTACTGGTTAAGGGCATGTACCTGGGTTGCAGGTTCTATCCCCAGCCCCGGCCTGTCAGGACACATGTGGATGACAACCAATGGATGTATCTCTCTCTTTTCCCTCCCTTGCTTTCACAATCTCTAAAAATCAATGGAAAAAATATCTTTGGATGAGGATTAACAAAAATCTAAATAATAACAATAATAATAATAATAATATAATAAAATGAGATGTCATTGATATATAACATCATATTAGTTTCAAGTGTATAACATCAGTTTAAAGGAAATCCAGCCATTTCCAACAACATGGAGGAACCTTAAAGGCATTATGCTGAAGCATAATAACCTCCATCTTGTATGAACACTACTGTTTGAAATCCTCTGCTTGTTGTGTAAACGCTGTCATTTTTAGACAGTCTCTTATTCTGTAGAATAACTGTTTTTGTTGGAGTAATAGAAAAAGCTAAAAACTTCACTGTCTGACCTTGCAAGCTAGCCATTTAATGTAATAGACTAACATTGGTAATAATTCCCATATTCTTATGCCAAATGTTTGTTATTTGTGTATCCAAGATTACAATCTGTCTGCAGCAATAACTCACACAGAACTCTCTGTAATATCTGCACACAGAGACACTCGGGAAGTATAAGACCGGAAACTTCCTGTATGTGTTGCTCAGAGATTTGAAAGAGACTCCTCCCTCTGGGCCATGCGGCTCCTATTAATTGACTCATTAAGGTGTCTTGTCCAGCTCGCTGGTTTGCGACACGACGATGCTAGTGAAATAAGTCAGACAGAGAAAGGCAAATACCGTTAGGACCTCACTTATACAGTAGGTGGAATCTGAAAGCAGCACAAAACAAAATGAACTGATAAACACAGAGAACAGATTGGTGGTTGAAAGAGACAGCGGGTGGACGACATAGGTGAAAATTCTTTACATTTTGTTGATGGTATTCTCTGTTGTGCAGATCCTTTCTAGTTTCATGTAGACCCACTTGTTTACTTTTGCCTGTGTGACCTTTGCTTCTGATGTTAAGCTCAGAAAATAATTGCCAAGATCAATGTCAAGGAGCTCCTTGCCCATGTTTGCCTCTAAGAGCCTTATGGTCTAGTCTTTCATCAATTTTGAGTAAGTTTCATGAATTGTATTAGATAGTGGTCTAGGTTTCTTTTTATTTATTTATTTATTTATTTATTTATTTATTTATTTATTTATTTATTTATTATTTTTACTTATTTTTTAAAATATATTTTATTGATTTTTTTACAGAGAGGAAGGAAGAGGGATAGAAAGTCAGAAACATCGATGAGAGAGAGAGACATCGATCAGCCGCCTCCTGCACATCCCACACTGGAGATGTGCCCGCAAGCATGTACATGCCCCAACTGGAATTGAACCTGGGACCCTCCAGACGCTCTATCCACTGAGCCAAACCGGTCTCAGCTTTACTTATTTTTTTTAATTAAATCTTTATTATTCAGATTATTTCTTTGTTTCTCTTTTTTCCCCCCTCCATAGCTCCCCTCCACCCTGCTCCCACCCCTCCCTCTACTCTTACCTCCCTCCTGTTGATCTCATCCATAGGTGTATGATTTTTGTTCAGTCTCTCCCTGTACACCCCTCCCCCCTTCCCCCCTGAGAATTATCATTCCCTTTCTGTGCTCCCGATTCTATTCTATTCACCAGTTTATTCTGTTGATCGAATTTTTAATTCCCTTAATTTTTAGATTCACTTGTTGATAGATGTGTATTTGTTGTTCATAATTTTTTATCTTTTACCTTTTTCTTCTTCCTCTTCTAAAAGAGTACCTTTCAGCATTTCATATAATACTGGTTTGGAGTTAATGAACTCTTTTAGCTTTTTCTTCTCTGTGAAGCTCTTTATCTGCCCTTCAATTCTGAATGATAGCTTTGCTGGATAGCGTATTCTTGGTTGTAAGTTCTTGCTATTCATCACTTTAAATATTTCTTGCCACTCCTGTCTGGCTTGCATCATTTCTGTTGAGAAATCAGCTGATTTATTTTTCTTTTCTTTCTTTCTTTTTTTGCATATGGCTGTCCAGTTATCTGAACACCATTTATTAAAGAGATTATTCTTTCTCCATTGTATATTCTTGGCTCCTTTGTAGTAAATTAATTGACAGAAGGAGGGTTTATTTTGGGGCTCTCTCTTCTGTTTCATTGACCTGTGTGCCTGCTTTTATGCAAATACTACACTATTTTCTGCATCATAACTTTGTAATAGTAACCAGAGCTACTGATTTTGAGTGTTATGTCTCCGTAAGCACGATGCCTCCAGCTTTGCTCCTCTTTCTAAGTTTGCTTTGGCCACTCAGTGTGTTTTGTGGTTCAATGTAAATTTCAGTGTTATTTCTTCTATCTCTGTGAAAAATGCCATTGGAATTCTGATAATTCTATAAGCATTTCTAAGTCACGAAATAGTCTTCTTTATATTTTTACTTGTATTTTTATTTTATCAAATTGAAAGGAGATTTAAAAAGCACACTTTTGGTTTATTTTTGGTTTTATGCCAAAACAGAGAATTAGGTTTGTGGGCACCATTATTTCGATATACTCATGCTACAAAGATTTCTATGGATGTCTGTATTACTAGGTTTTTGATTTTTTTAAATTGAGAATAAATATTATCTTTATTTTTTGCATCAAAATTCGTAAGAAAGTTTGTTACCCCTAATTCCATTTTTAGTGTTAACTCTATCATTAAATATGTTTAATGTCTGCCTGCTCAGCCTCTTTCTCTCTCTCTCTCTCTCTCTCTCTCTCTCTCTCTCTCTCTCTCTCTCTCTCTCTTTCCTTCATCTGGAGCTTCTTTTATCAGAAGAGGTTCATGAGGACACTTTTTTTTAGCCTAAATGTTTCTAAATGTGTCTGTGTCCTTATGTAGAAAGTTTGCCTGGATACAAAATCAGTGGCTCACATTTTTTCTCAAGTATTTTTAAATGATTGCTCCACTTTTTTTTTTTTAAGCATGAAATGTTGCTGTCAAGAACATTGTTCAATAAAATAAAAAATTCAAGGATTTTTTTGTTTTGTTTTTTTTTACTATGAGCAAGTAAGACAGATTGATATAATCAGTTTAAAACATTTTTAGATCTCAAATAAGAGCTAAAGGAGTTCACCAGCAACGAAACTGTATTATAAGAAATGTGAAAGGGATTTAAGAGAAGAAAAAAATATAAAAAATGTGAAAAATAAAATGGCAATAGCTACATACCCATCAATAATTACTTTAAATGTGAATAGATTAAATGCTTGAATCAAAAGGCATAGAGTGGCTGAATAGATAAGAAAAAAAAGACCTATACATATGCTGCCTGCAAGAGAGCCACTTCAGATCAAAAGACACATACAGATGATAAGTAACTGGATGGGAAGTGATATTTCATGGAAGTAGAGCTAGCAGTGCTTGTATTAGACACAATAGACTTTAAAACAAGGTATAAAAGGAAACAAAGAAGGACCCAGCAATTCCACTTCCGGGTATTATCCAAAGAAACCCCAAACACTCATTGGAATGGACATATGCATCCATATGTTTATGCAGCATTATCTGCAGTGGCCAATAAATGAGAGCAACCTATGTGTCCATCGGTAAGAGGTGGTACATAGACACAAGGGGATATTGCTCAGCCATGGAAAGGAGTGGAATCTTGCCATCCGTGGCAGCATGGGTGGACTTAGGAAATGTTAGGCTGCGGGAAGCAGTCAGAGTAAGACAGATATACTTATGACTTCACTTATATGAGAAACCTAAAAACCACGTAAATAAACGAAGCAGAACGGAAACAGATTCATAGCTACAGAGACCATTTCAGTGGTTGCCAGATGGAAGGGGAGTTGGGGGGATGTATGAAAAAATGGGAAGGGTTTAAGAGGTACAAATTACCAGTCATAAAAATGTCATAAAAATCATGGGGATATAATGTACAACATAGGGAATATAGTCAATAAAATTGTAATAAACAATCTGTCCTGTCAGGTAGGATGGGTACTAGACTTCCAGGTGATGACTTTGTAAGTTCTATAGATGGGTCTTATTGCTACGATGTGTACCTGAAACATGAAGTATTGTATGCCAACCATAATTAAAATATAAAAAATATTTAAAAACATTTTTAGATAAGAAATTCCCTTATTATCTTTCTGATACTCAATCTCACGGAATGTTTTCAAGTTCTAATTAATCAATGTACAAAAGCCAAATATGTCTTTACACTAGCAACAAATATAGAACATAAACACATATGTAATGATATATACCTTTATAATTATATGTTTTATATTAGTAACAAAACCTGTAATGTATTTTGGAATAAATTTAATAAACAAATTGCAGGAGCTCCATAGAGACAATAAGAAACCTTTATCAAAAGATATTAAGAACATAAAACATGAAAAAGAAAGCTACGCCACATTTATGGCTAGGAAGATTCATTATTCAAAATATATCAGTTCTCCACAAATTTACCTGTAAGTTCAATGCATTTCTAATCAAAATCTTGAGTTCATTATAAAATTTATATGGTAGAGGTAAAAATCCAAGTATAGCCAAATGCTTCTTAAAACTAAAATTTAAGGTAGGAAGATTGGGTAAAGAATCTATAATAATGAAATTATATGGGCATAAAGCCGTTATAAATAAGACAAGGTTATCTTATTGGCCTGGAAATAAACATATTGACTAATGACAGAGAAAAGAGAGTTCGAGAACTGACATTGAGGAACAGCTGTCTTAGGGTAGAGAGAGCACTGAGATTTTGAGGGGAAGGCAGAACCATTGCATGACTGGTCCCGAAACAACTGGTTGTCTATATAGAAACAAAATCTGATCCTGCTTCCTAGCACGGGAAAAAATTAATTCCAGGTGAATTACGGACTTACTTGAGAGGCAAAGCTACAACTTTTCTAAGAAAATGTATCTCAGGGTCAGGAATGATGTCTTATACAAACACAAAAACCTAACTTCTCTCTCTCTCAAATTGCAAATGTCTATAAAGAAAATAAAAAGAAGAAGGCAGGATGCTGGAGAAGTGGCTATTTATCATGCTTTACAAAGTACATATATTTTATCAAAATGCTTTTGTAGGAGCCAAATATTATCCTGAAAACACAGCCAGGAAAGAGAGAGCGACTTAGCTCACAATGACTCTCCCTTCGCATCCATCATCAGCTAAGTCAGGGACCTGCACCGCTTGGCGTTTTCTGAAACGTGAAATGGGAATACTTGTGGAGGGCTCTCACAGATGCATTTAGAGGCTGTATGTTCAGGAAAATGGAACTGAAATGTTTTAGTAAGAGTCCTGGGCCCAATCCTTGAAATAGACGGTGGCTGGGGTTTTTTGTAGGATGTAATTACAACACAATAAGACCGAAAAGCATTGCAATGAAGTGTGGGTGGAAGAGGAACATGCTGTTTGAGAGCTTCATTAGCTTTCTGCGGGCTGGCGCTCTGCGGGTCGTAGGGGAAGAAGCCTGCTTACCTTGGTTCACAATCATTTTGGACCATCATTGAGGCCCCGGGGTCAAAGTGCAGCATCAAGTCCTCGGGAAGACGCTGGGTGCTGAAAGGAAGGGTAAAAATGTTTTCTTAAAAGCTAAGAAATGGGTTCAGATGTTGTTTATCAGTTGTTTCCAGAACAAGATGTTGTAGTGCCAATCACTGATGAAATAGTAGGATTGTACTTTGATCCCTGCTTTAGTTTCTGAAAGATGTTCATGGTAAATTAGAGCAATGGCATTTGCCCAGTGTAGTGTTATATGAAACATATAATTTCTACAGGTACTGACTGTGGCCTAAAGCCTTGGAAATATTTAGGGGAGAGAGAGGTAGGAAGGAGGGAGGGAAGGAGGGAGAGGGAGAGAGAAAGATCTGATGAAAACAAATGAATAAGAAAACCAAAAACCAAAATCAAAATATTGTCCTTTAGCCGAAACCGGTTTGGCTCAGTGGATTGAGCAGCGGCCTGTGGACTGAAAGGTCCCAGGTTCGATTCCGGTCAAGGACATGTATCCTGGTTAAGGGCACATCCCCAGTAGAAGGCGTGCAGGAGGCGGCTGATTGATGTCTCTCTCTCATCGATGTTTCTAACTCTCTATCCCTCTCCTTTCCTCTCTGTAAAAAATCAATAAAATATATTAAAAAAAAACAAAACAAACAAACAAACAAAAAACCATTGTCCTTTATAGTAAGGGTGATTTAAAGACACATTTATCCATAAAGAATGCATAGGTAATCCCTTATTTCTTTCCTGAAAATGACAGTAGGCATGATTCTGGTTGGAGTATAGCACATTTATGTAGCCTTTGAGGTTAATGAAACAGTTAATTTTTCTTCATTTTTATTTCAGTGTCTAATAAGCATTTATGAGCTATTCTTGCTTTTCTCTCTCTTAGATGGATTGCTTTTGAAAAGCCTCAGAGCCAACACTTCTATAGTATAAAGGCGAGTCTTAAGTGATGATGAGAATTTGACAATATGTGTCATGCCGTGGTTTGTTATGCGCTACCCTACACATTCTCGCACCTATCCTTGGAACAGCTTTTTGAGGATATTAAAACATTATGATTCTCATATTTCCTCTGAGAAAATAAAGTTTATTGCTGTTAAACTTTAAAATACTGGCTTACAATCACAAAGGTAGTAAGTGGCAGGATTGAGACTCTGCACTCCAATTTTAATGCTTCCTAATTCCACCATTAATAAGTAATTATTATCAACATTTTCCTAGGCAGTAGGAACATAGGAAAAAAATCAGATACAGGCAGCCCTGTCCTCTGAGAGCATGTAATCTATTGGGGGAGGGAGTATGGAGAAGACAGTTACATGAATGTAAAGGCTTACTGTGTCAATAAAAGTAGATAAGTGACACATGCTTATGTGTAAGTGCTTATGGGTAGGGTTGTACGTGCTGTTTATGGGGACATATTTAGTGTAGACCTAATTCTAGAAGCGGCAGGGGGGAGTCGTGGATGTAGATGCAGGAGTGATAACTACTGAGACAGATGAATGGTTTGCTTCCAGAGCCTCCCAGGAAGAAGACAAAAGGAAGTCAGTGGAATATTCATTCAGTGTATGAATCTGGTCCCGGGACTGGCACAGTGGACTTGACCATTGGACAGACTTTGAAGTTTAGGTGGCAAGTGCTTAGACCATACTTATAAGCACACAGTGAGAACTGAATAAATGTTAGCTCTCATTGTTATAGTATATTGCTGGGGCTGATGGTGAGGTAAGTTGCTATGAGATTTTATCGGTGCTAATAAAAGAGTAACAGTATTTTAAGGAGTTGGTTCACCAAAAGTGGAGCTTAGTAATTCAAGGTAATGAATTATCCTTATTTACCTTCTTGTAGATGTTAGTGAGTCTACACAATTTTGAGTATGTGAGGTATTATTTTGGCTACTTAACCTTTTTGTACTTAAATGTCACCGAGTCATTATTTTAGAGCTGAAAGAGGATTGAAGACTTAGGGCAGTGACTTTCAAAATGTCTTCTGTGGATCCTTCCAGGAAGATTACCTAGTGGTTGTCTTGAAGGAAGGAAGGTGTGGGGGTCTTTGAAACGCCCTCACAGTCCTTCTGAAGCAGATGCACTTTGTTCACATATCACTTTATTTAATAAGACACCATTTCAAAAAGTACCATTGGTTTTGTTCCTTGTTCATACATGTGAAAAAATGGGTTTCCAGAAAGTTAAGTGATTTGCCCAAGGTTGCACAGCTGTCTACTGACAGAATGGGGCCAAGAAGACAAATCCTCTCTTTCTGCTACACTGTCCTTTACTACCTATTGCTACCAACATAAGATTACTGCACTTTTCCAATGTTAGCATAATCAAAAGAAATATTTAAAATTACACTTCTAGATCTAAATACAAGAGCTACGGGAAAACAACTGTCAATAATTCGGCAGAAACACATCCACTCTCCCCACCTCTTGGAAGTAGCTTTGGTATCAGTCACCCATCCTATCTAATAAAAGAGTAATGTGCAAATTGACTGTACCTTTGCTACACCACAAGCCATGCCCACCAGCCAATCAAGAGTATGCAAATTAACCCCAACCAAGATGGCTGTGGCCACGGAGAGAGCAGGAGGGAGGCTTGAGTTTCCCTGGTGATGGAGGAAGCCAAGCTTTCCCCACACCCTGGCTGGCCCACGCCTCCGCTTAAGGCTACAAAGTTTCAATTATAGAAGATAAATAAATCCCAACAAAAATGACTGTGGCCACAGAGCGAGCAGGAGGCTTGGCTCCACTCCAGGCTACAAAGTTTCAATTTTACAAGATAAATAAATCCCAGATACCAGGGCCTCTGCTTGGTTCACCCAGGGCATGGCTGGCTTGAAAACCACCACAGGCCCCTCGCCCAGGCCACCCCACACCCCAAGAGAACCCCCACCTTGATCCGGGACCTCCTTCAGGGCAAACCACCTGGCCCCCACCCATGGACCAGGCCTCTATCCTATCTAATCAAAGAGTAATATGCAGATTGAGCATCATTCCAATACACAAGATAGCTGCCCCATGTGGTCAAAGGTCCTGCCCTCCTGTGGATACAAGATGGCCACCACAAGATGGCAAGCTGGGGAAGGCAATTGTGGGTGATCAAGCCAGCAGGGGAGGGCATTTGGGAGAGACAAGGCCTACAGTGGGAAGGTAGCTGGGGGAAACCCAGGCCTGCAGGGGAGAGTAGTTGGGGAAGACGAGGCCTGCAGGGGAGGGCAGTTAGGGGCAAACAGGCTGGAAGGGGAACAGTTAGGCATCAATCAGGCTGGCAGGGGAGTGGTTAGGGGGTGATCAGGCTGGCAGGCAAAAGCGGTTAGGGGAAATTAGGATGGCAAGTAGGTGAGCAGTTGGGAAGTAGTTAGGGGCAATCAGGAAGGCAGGCAGGGGAGCAGGTGAGCAAGTGAGCATCTGGATTGTGAAAGGGATGTCCGACTGCCTTTTTAGACCCGATCCTGGGATCAGGCTAAATGGGTAGTCAGATATCCCTTGCGGGGGTCCCATCTTGGAGAGGGTGCAGGCTGGGCTGAGGGACACTCCTCTGCCCCCCATGCACGAATTTCGTTCACCAGGCCTCTAGTCTTCAAATAAATATGTTTGCTTTGTATCATAGTTTTATTTGATTAAAACTTAGATTGAGAAGTATGCAATGTAGTTAGCAAACATCGTACAATGGATTAAAGACAAAGATTGGCCAAAACAGGTTTGCCTCAGTGGATAGAGCGTCGACCTGCGGACTGAAAGGTCCCAGGTTCGATTCCGGTCAAGGGCATGTACGTTGGTTGTGGGCACATCCCCAGTGGGGGGCGTGCAGAAGGCGGCTGGTTGATGTCTCTCTCTCTCATCGATGTTTCTGGCTTTCTATCCCTCTCCCTTCCTCTCTGTTGAAAATCAATAAAATATATTTAAAAAAAGAAAGACAAAGATTGTACATAATCAAAAGACCAGAAGAGTGAAGGATACAGCACTGTAGAAGAGTTGTACACATTACCAAAAGACGTACTCAATAAAGCAGCATTGTTTCACCCAGACCTGCCCTATTCTGTTGGCTCTATTCTCAAGCCTTGTTTGTTGAACTCACTTCCAGGGAAAAGGGTCATTCTCATAATGGCTGTGTTCCAACTTCAGCATAAAACAGCCTGGAGATTCTAAGAGGAAGGCAGTTCAGGTCACTTCTCATTTTCAACTCAAGTGTCTTGGATTTCTGGGCTCAATGCTATGAATTTGTTGGTTTCCCTCACTGGATTTCAAAGCCAGAACACCCTTTGCTAGCCTTACACTAACCATTAAAATAAAACTACCTCATTCAATTTCTTATCCTATTTAGAAACACACACACACACACACACACACACACACACACACACTTAAAAATATCTCTTCTAAAAATGCAGCCCAGATGATCTCAAATATCTTGTCACTCATACCTCAGTTCAAGTGTCACCTTCTCAAGGACCAGCTACCTGAAGTTGCCCTTCTACTGACTTGCCTGCTGCTCACTGTTTTATTTCCTAAAAGCACTTATCACAGCCGGAGATGATCTTGTTCCTGTATTACTTGTCTGGCTTTATCTGGCTTTATCCGGCTTTATCACCAGGAGAGTAGGACCTTGACTAACTTGCAAAGTGCTTGGGATCTAATAGAAGTCTGAAAAGTTCTGGTTGAATGAGTAACTCCAGAATCCCTGCAAGAATACTAGGTCTTTAGCTTAGTCATTAGACATCCAACATGCTGTATGAATATGTGTCAATCCTCTCAAAGGATAGTGACTGAATTAAGATTTTACGTAAAAGGAAGAGGGAAATAAAGGCGTTATAGGGTGTGTGTTTTTGGGGGGTGGCATTTCAATGGCCTTGATTAAGGGTCGTTCTCATAATGGCTGTGTTCCAACTTCGGCATAAAATAGCCTGGAGATCCTAAGAGGAAGGCAGTTCAGGTCACTTCTCATTTTCAACTCAAGTGTCTTGGATTTCTGGGCTCAATGCTATGAATTTGTTGGTTTCCCTCACTGGATTTCAAAGCCAGAACACCCTTTGCTAGCCTTACATTTCGTTTTTGTACCATAAAACCAAATTTTGTGGTGCATTTTGTTTTGCACTTTGTATGCATAAGAACTTTTGCAATTGGAATGACCAGGTTAAGAAATGTGATTTTTTTTCTTCCTGCTCTAGAGACTTGGGGAAATACCACCCCCCCCCACCCCCCCGTAAACCTGATCTTTGAAAATCATAAATCTTGATCACTCTTCCCTTAAATTTTCCTGGAAATTCTCCTAAAACAGTAGTGGCTTCTCTTGGATTGGGGATGAAGTCCACCTTCCAGATCACAGTCTTGGGGCCTTGTTTCTGCTGCTACCTCCTCAGACCCCTTGTGCCTTGGTCAGCAAGGGCCAGGGTTCCAGGATGTTGACCTTCTTTTACTTTCTCAAACTCATCAAGCAGTTTCTTGCTTCCAAAACCTACATTAGTCTTT
>PVJN01028447.1:0-27217 GCA_004026805.1 Lasiurus borealis
TAGCAGGAAATCAGTAGCTGACATATTAATTATAATAATCTGTTAAATATACTGTACCTACATGTTAATTACGGGAGACCATTCTCATTGATTTCTCTGGGTAGCCTATTAATTCCACCCAGATGGTACAGCTTTGTGAGACGGTAACACGGAGCATTTGCGGAATAAATCATGTTGCCAAGAGACAGCAGCAAAAAAAAAACGTTATCAGCTGAATGAGCTTTTAGGCTGATAGAACCAGGGAAGAAAACTTACCTATTACTCACCGCAAGAGCGTAGTTAAAAAACAGGACCCGGGCACCAAATGTTTAAAGGAATGCTCTGGGAACATATCATGGTTTCCCCCCGAAGAGTGGAGCCTTTATTTAAGCTCAGTGTCCCCTAAGTAATTCCGAAAGGGGAAGTGGAATTCTGACGTGGGGAGCTGGTCAGAACGTGGGGGGAGGGGAAGAAGGCCTCTGTGCTTTCCTTGGGCGCTTTTTTTTAAAAATACATTTTTTTTTGATTTTTTATAGAGAGGAAGGGAGAGGGATATTTAGAAACAGCGATGAGAGACATCCATCAGCTGCCTCCTGCACGCCCCCTGCTGGGGATGTGCCCGAAACCAAGGTACATGCCCTTGACCAGAATAGAACCTGCGACCTTTAGGTCTGCAGGCCGATGCTCCATCCACTGAGCCAAATCGGTTTTGGCTCCTTGGGCGTTTTGATGCCAAGCTGGTGACCTGCTTGCAGAAGTGGGACCCGTCCGTGGCAAACGTGGCCGTGTCTGGGAAACAGCCTCTGCAGTGATCATTAGCATTTATGCAAATGATTGGCACAGAATGAACTTGCTCCGCCCCTGGAGGAATGCAGGAGAGGGGAGACACTGGACCCATCCCACCAGCAGCTCCGAGGAGCAGATGAATTTCGGAAGAACGGGATTCTTCTAGCATTGGGCTGAGTTTTAGGTCCCGCCTTCTTTTGTTCTCTGAGACATACCCTGTTTCCCCGAAAGTAAGACATCCCCCCAAAATAAGACCTACTTCCAGTTTTGCCTCTCGCTGTCATATAAGGCATCCCCCTGAAAATAAGACCCCCCCGAACATAAGGCCTCCCCGAAATATAAGGCCTCCGAAGCTACCGTCAGGCATCTGGCTCCTAATTTAAAGAGACCTCGCACTGCCTGAACAGCTCTGGCTGCGCTGCGGCCCATCAGTGAGCTGGTTTGTGATGACAACGACTACCGTACTGTAGACAGGTCATACATTTTTTGTTGTTGTTGTTCAACAATAAATGTGTACCGTCTTGTTCTTCATGGAAAAATAAGACATCCCTTGAACATAAAACCTAGTGCATCTTTAGGAGCAAAAATTAATAGAAGACACTGTCTGATTTTCGGGGAAACAGGGTAACCCACCCTCCTTCCGTTCTTCCTGCCACCTGCCTGCATGCTTGGCTTCGTGCAATCTTCCAGCACACAGTTCTCAAGTGCCCGGCCGATCCTAGGCGTGGCCTCGCCCGGAAAAGGGGGCGATTCTTCCGAAGGTGGGCGAGCTGTCGGCTAGGAAGGGGAAGGGGAAGGGGCACCTCTGCCTCGCAGGACCAGGGAGAGGCCTCGCCTCGCTTTCCAGCTGAAAGCCTGCACTTCTCCGGGTTTGACACCTGCTCTCCTCCACTAGTCCTCCCTCCTCCCCCCCCCCCTGCCTCGCTTCTCTTTCAGAAGAAGATACTGAGGAAGGATGGGGCCGGCACACCTGCTGAACCCTCAGAAATCACAGCTGAGCCCCACTTGCCGGCTTGAGCGACCACCAGAACCCCACCTCCACACCCGGTGAGGCGGAGCTTCTAGCGGGGAATGAGTTACCGTTCGCAGAGTGCCACAGATGTTAGGATAAGGGAGCATAAATGGAAATTAAAGAGAAACAAATTCCGAACAGATGTCAGGAGGCTTTTTTTTTTTTCCTTCTCACGCGGAGAATCGCACATGTGGGGGATGGCCCACCAGGCTCGATTGTTAGCGCGAAGACACGGGGGACATTGGGGAGCTGATCAGATGGCATGGGCGGGGGAATCAGCGGGAGAGGAGGAAATGAGCGTGCGTGCGGCGCCTGGCTTCCGGCTCATCCCGGCCATGTCCACGCGCCTGTGTCCTTGGTGCTCGCCACGCTTACCTGGGACCAGCACACATCCTGCCTTCACTTGCAGTTTTCACAGATTGCGCCCATCTCAAAAGAGTTGTTTTCACATCATAAAGATGCCATCGGCAGAGAGAAAGAGAGAGAGAAAGAGAGAGGGGAGAGGGAGAGAGAGAAGGAGAGGGAGCTCGATCCTTGCCTGCGGTTATTATTGTGATTGGAAGGAGGGTGTCGTGGTTCACGGACAATGAACGAATGAAATGCACACCTCTACCTAACACACAGACAGACCAGCCAGCCCCCGGTACCCCCTCTTGCGGCTGGAGCTCCCATTCTCACCAAGTAAGTACATGACCGCCAAGGGGTCCATTAGGGGAGTCCTCCACGGGTTTCTGAGCGTCTGTGTGCCAGCTAGCGGCCTCCTGGTGCCCATATCCTCCTAAGAATATTACACGTCGCGGGCAGGGGAGAGGAAAGGAGGCTCAGCTAGTTCTCGGGCAGCTACTGGCTGTGAAGAACTTGAACCAGGATGGGGCTAGGACCTGGGCGGGGCTCTCTTTCATTGTGTCTTCAGAGCCACCCTAGAGAGACCTTGATCAGGTGGCCCCTGAAGGGGTCCTTACCTGGGGGCTAGAGTTTAGGAAAATAGGGAAGGAGAGAGAACAGCAATGATTCTATGCCCCAAGGGGATGTGGGGGGAGAGAAAAAGTAGAGTAAAACCTCATTAATCTGGACCCTGCTAATTTAGAAGGCATGAATAATTCAGACCCTCTGGCTGGGCTGAAGTTTACCTTTGTACTAGATATGGAAAAAAAAAAAAGAGAGGGTTTGCTAAGCAAATTAGTAGTGTAAACAAGAGCGAGGGTAGGGAATATGTAACCTATTTAAGAGAACAAATTGTTTTCACATCCTTAGCAAGAACCATCTGCAGAAGAACAATGAGGAGGTCAATTATCAGTAATCCGGGCCTATTCATTCAGGGCTGGTCTCCATACTCAGCACTTAGCACAATGTTGTCAGCATTAGGAGAGGGAGATGGAACAGGCTGGGGGTGCTTTAGCGCTCATAGTTAAGGTGGGTTTGCATGGTCTTTCATTTCAGAATTTATTTCAGATTTCAAGACGTTAAAGACCTCGTAACAGATAGTTCTTGGGCCCTGTCTGTTCCCTTGATTTCTGAGTCTTCAGGGTTGAGCAGGTAGAAAGGAGAACGTGTAGAACCTGGTTCCCGAGTCTCGTTGGCCCCAGGGCAGGAGGAGAGAGCTTGTTGGACAGCTTTCTGGCTACTTACAACAATGGGGCGCTGCGGGTTTGAAAGGCCGGGTTCTCATTGGGTGTCTGTAATAATATTGCAATTGGGCAAAGGAAAGTGATGATGGTTATTGTGTTTGAATCCCAAGTCGGTAAAAAGGTTACCCAACACGAAGACCCTCGTGAAGGGACCTTCTTCAAGATCACTGCCCCACACATTCCACCTCCCAACACAGCCCCCTCTGACTCTGACTCCGAAATCTGCCCCACACTTACTTGGCTGGGTAGGGGACAGCTGCATGTAACTGGAAATAGATGGCCAACTTCCTTCGCCTTTCAAATGAGTCCAACTGGATTGTAGGGCATCTTTCACCCTCTTAGGATGTGAAGTTTGAAAATTTCATGAATATAATCAGACTGCCTAGGTCTCATACAGAGTGTGTTTTTATATATGGTACACAAACAAAATGGTAAAGAGGTAGCCTGGAGCCCTAACCGGTGTGGCTCAGTGGATAGAACGTCGGCCTGCAGACTAAAGGGTCCCAGGTTTGATTCCGGTCAAGGGTATGTACCTTGGTTATGGGCACATCCCCAATAGGGGGCATGCAGGAGGCAGCTGATCCATGTTTCTTTCTCCTAGATGTTTCTAACTCTCCCTCTCCCTTCCTCTCTGAAAAAAAAATCAATAAGATATATATATATATATATATATATATATATATATATATATATATATATATATATATAAAGAGAAGTATCCTGGGAATGTGGGTTTAGGATTCTCTGATGGTAAGTAGAAGCTTTATTAGGAACATACAGGAAGGAATGTTAATTCATATCTATTCATCGATAAACTCAGGGATCATTGTGTATAGCTCTTTCTAAAAATTGTACATCTCTTTTATTTGTTTGAGGGGAAATAATTAGGAGTCATGAAATAGTTAAATTTCACAACTTTCCCTCTTTCCTGCGGGTGCCTGTCATTTGAACATTCTCATTGATGTCTATTAAAACACTTTAAAGTGTTCTTTAATTGCCTTGGTCAGTAGTTATTAGAGTTGAGATTTCTATTGGTTTTTGACTGTCCCATTTTATTTCCTTCATTTTTCTCATTAAAAAGACTGGCTCAGAAAAATGAATTCAATCCAGTAGCCAACCACTGCCCATGACATTGTAGATTCTGTTATTAAATTACACGGTGGCTCTTTCAGAACTCTGGAGACCACAACGAGGTTGATGGAAAAAACATTTATTCTTGTGTGGTTTCTTAGAGAAGACTGGAACCCTTAAAGAACAGCTTTAAGACATCCAGCGATGTGCTTCAGTTAATGCAGGAATTTTACATTGAACTTTATTTACTTCGGTAATTTGGCTCCGCCTCTCTTGGTGGACAAATATTTGAAATAACGTAAGACAAGCAATAAAATGGTTTGAGAAATCTGGGCCTTGAAATACAGAGTAGATTATATGATGAGGGGGAAATGAAAGTGAATAGTCACCTGGCAGAGTTATCCAAAGGGATCTGGGTCCATCAGGTTTCCATCTGTTCCCCGTACAGCAGGGACACCCCGGAAAATGGGGCTGGGAAAGGAAAAGGAAGCCCCTCAGTCCCAGAGGGCCTAGAAGTGAACATTCTAGAGAAAGAGGCCCACAGTGACCACAAAGCAGGTCTCTACCCTCCTGACAGTTGAAGTCAGTGGCGGAATAATACCGACTTAGCGCACTACCCAGCCATCTGACTTCCTGATTGAGGCAAGGGGATCAGCCCCTCCCCGCACCCCACCAGTCCCTCTGACAATCAAAAGTGAATATTAACTACAGTCTCACCTCTTTTAAATGAGTTTCTGATAGCTAATACAAATATAACATGTGGGAAGGAACAGGAAAATGTGATCCATAACCAAGAGAAAAAATAGCCAATAGACAGACCCCCTCATATACACTGAGTGGCCAGATGATGATGATGATCTCTGAACACATAATAATCTGGCCACTCCGTGTTTTTGTATCTCAAATGGGAACCAAAAGCATTCTAGATTTTGGCTGGAGATCGACCACCTGTTTGCCCTGAGCTTTCTATCAGCCAGTGCAAAGGGGAACACTGACCAGGTGCACGATTTATAGTATCTTTTATATCAAATCAATGAGGTGCTCCAGAGAAGGACACGAAGTGGCCAGATGACTATGCGTTCAGAGATCATCATCTGGCCACTCAGTGTAGCTCTCCTGCATTGCTGGTGAGACTGTAAAGTAGAACAACTCTGGAAAACAGCTGGTGCTCTCTCATAGAGTGGGCTATACCCTTAATTACCAGAAGGCCCACAAGTTCTACTCTCAGGTATTTATCCAAAATAAACCAAAACATATGTCTCAAGAGAAGTCGCAAGCGCTTATAGCAGCTTTGTTCTTAAGAGCTAACGTGTAGAAACAATCTAAATGTGCAAAAGATGGAAGGATAAATTATTTAGGCTGGAGGGAGAGATTTCCAGTTGGACAGACAGAACTACAAGAAGGAACGAAGAGCTCTTGATAAAGTACATATGCGAGTACATGTAAAAGATTATTATTGCTTAAAGCACCAATAATACGGTCTTAATGGTGTTTTATAACATCTGACACCACAATAATGTAAAGGGTAGGGGTGGCAAATCAATTCTAAGGTTAAAAAAAATTAGTGCTGAGCTTTCTGGAAGCCAAAGTAAAAAAAGTAAAATATTACTATTTCAAAAATATTTTTGTTCATTAAAAAAATCCATTCTTATTTCTTAGGAGAAATAAAATTTTCCTGTGAGGCCTAAAGCAAAATTTTATTTTGTTGTTCATAGAGGGGACACTGAATGTAGTGGATGATATACTCTTAAATCTCCTATAATCAATGAAGTAGTGGGTTTGTTTAGCCGTTTCTTAAAGCATCTCACCATAGAAACCAAGCATGTAATGTAGGGCATGTACAATGTGATTTATAACTCAGCCTGAAATTGTTGTCTGTCTGGTCAGAAGGTCATGTCCTCAACCCCTCATCTTACATGAATATCTTGAAATGACATTCTTGAACATGTATTTGGAACATACCTAGCTCCTGACACATCAATAATTAACCTAAATGTAAATGATCTAAACAAATCAATTAACAGGCAGAGATCGACAGAGTGGGTTGAAATATACTATTCACTAGACACTGTCTATAACAAATTCATTTCAATTTTATTCCAGCATTGAAAATTTAAAAAGAAACTCATTTCAAATTCTAAATACTGGTGAAAATTTGCAACAGCAAAAATTTGTAAAGCTTATACTTTGCTCATCAATAAAAATTTGTCCAGTCTATCTGTAGTTTTTTTGGCAAGTTGTTATTGAAGGCTAAATTCAAAGCACAAATAAAGATAAAAACAATATAAACACTGGCTAATACTGAAATTGCTTTTCTAACCCCTTCCCCAAGCAACTTGTAGGTAATATGTTCACCAAGTGAGTCTTTTGTACCAAATCGTGATTTTTTTTTCTGCCCCTCTGACTCAGAAACTTCTGGACATTCAGTCCACATCAGCTCTGCAATGGGCCATCATTTATTAAGACAGAGGTGGAAAATGTTGTTTTGAACAGAAATCTAACTCCCTGATTCCCAGGAGCGTGCATTGAAACAAGATTTCAGTAATCTAGAGAAAAAGAAAATATGGTTTTGAAACAAGGAAGAGAAGAACTGAAGTTAATCAGTGCTCAGGTCTACTGGTATAGAGTGAAATATGTGATTCTTTTTCACTACTCTACTACAGAAGAAAAATCGTTCGCATCAACAACTTTTAATATTTTTACTCCATTTATCTCTTGATGGGGAAACAATTTTTAGAATTATATGTCCCTTCCTCTTCCAGAAATTGTTGATCAATAGAAGGATTTGTTTCACTTGGATAATGCCAGGGAATATTCAATCATCATACCACTTAAGAACAGGAACAGAAGTCAGCATAATCAAGAAGTTTGCCTAATCTTAATACTAAAAACTGATCAGCTCAGTTTGATATTTAGAGACTATAATCCTGAATAATAAATCAGCAAAGATAATATAATATATCAGGGGAAAAGAAAATCTCTCCATGTAAATTGCTCTATCTGTATAATCACGATGGCCCCACACAGGTTGATAAGAAGAGTCCTACAAGTTAAAGTTGCCAAACAATTGTATTTCACTGTAAAAAACAATAAACCACTCCAACCACTTTGGGGTAGTTAGATATTCTGAGTTATGGGAAATAATTCTGCCTGCTTAGTGCTTTTCTGGTGTTATATTGCTGCAGTAAATCCTGGGCAACTTTACGATGGGACTCTTGATTTACTTTTTTAAAAAGATATTAGCTTTATTATTTATTAATTCTAACAGATTTCTTCTATAAACACTCAATAAATATTAACCTATCTGTTGGATCCTAAATATCTGATGAAAGTGAAAAAAAAAACTATCTGATGGATGGTGGCGATTTGATAACATTCTCCGTTTATGTTGTTTGCTTTATATATTTTTTTTGACAGAAAAATGTGCAATTAATTAACAGCTCATGTCAGTGGAAGAAAAAGATACAGAATTAATGCAGTGAGTTTTCGATTCTTCTACCAGGAGTAAATACATCATTACTTCTAGAAGTTTATGGTCTTGTCTTTGAAGTTGTCCGAAGTTCAGCTTTACTAACAAGTTTTCTTTAATTTGCTACTAGGAGTTATTTTCAATAGAATCAAAGCTCTTCTTAAACCAGAGGCTCTGTGCACAAATTCGTGCACCAGTGGGGTCCCTCGGCCTGGTCTGCGGGGTTGGGCCAAAACTGGTTCTCTGAAATCCCCCAAGGGGTCCTGGATTGCAAGAGGGCACAGGCCAGGACAAGGGACCCCACTGGGGCACAATCAGGGCTGCAGAGGGACACAGGAAGTTGGCCAGATGGGGAGAACTGGGCGTGTCCAGCCTGTTTAGCTTAGTCCTGATAGGCCGGATCCCAGCAGCAAGCTAACCTACTGGTCAGAGTGTCTGCCCCCTGGTGGTCAGTGCATATCACAGCAACTGGTCAACTGCACACATTATAGTGAGTGTTTGAGCAGCATTAGCATATCATTAGCATATTATCCTTTGATTGGTTGAACAGACGACTGGACAACCAGACACTTAGCATATTAGGCTTTTATTATATAGACTAGAGAAATGGCTAGTGTATCATAGTTATGCTTTATGCTCCTTCTGATAAGGAATTTTGAAAATAGGCTTTCCTCTTCAAGCAGACAAGTGTACAAGATTCACAGTGTACAAGTGTTAATTAAGAGCTCTTTATGGTGGATGGCTCTGTGTGTGTGTGTGTGTGTGTGTGTGTGTGTGTGAGAGAGAGAGAGAGAGAGAGAGAGAGAGAAGAGAAGCTGAAAAAATACAGTGTCTCTCGCCCAAGGAGAATGACAGAGTAGGATAATGGAGGCAGAGAGCCATAGGGCAAGAAATGCTAATGTTTTTGCACTGGATCTTATTTCTATATTTAGTTGAGAAATTTTAAAATTTAAAAATATCTATTATCAAGTTAAAATTGATGCTTCAGAAATGCGAACAGAAAAGGTACGAAAGGAGCCCATCTGTGCCTTCCCCTACATAAGAAGGATGTGAATGACGGTCGTGGACATAACACTTTGAAAGGTAGCTCATATTCCTTGAGTCTATCCATGTGCCTGGCACCGTGCTGTGAGCCTTATACGTTATTTGGGCTATCATTCAGCCCACACCTGTGAATAGGTGCTATTCTTATCTCCTTCCCCTCTCAGCTCCCCTCCGCTATGTGGGATGGAACAAAAGCTTAGGAAAAAATCATTCGTAAAACTGAGAAAGTTAACCCCTTTAAAATGGTTTCATTCCTTGTGATTTCAAGGAAGAGGAAGTCTCAGAAGCTAACCAGTTTTTAACACCTCTGTAGCACTTGCTAATCAATTTCTTTCATCTCTCTCTTTCTCACTCTCAGCAAAGGTAGAATAGCCCCAGGTTCAGAGACCCTAGAAAGCAATCCTCTGTAGCTCCATTGTAACACTGTTTCTCTTTAATTCTATTTTTAATGCATATTTATGGTCAGTGATGGTAGTTCATCTATAGCAGTACCACAAGTGGCCTTTTGAAATTAATTTAAGTAGAAAAATGCAGACATTCTCCCCAATTTCTTCACAACCAGACGAAGGGATGTGTGACTCCCCAGTAATGGATGAAAGAACTGGTGCAGAGAAGTAAAGCAACGTTCCCCCGATGACGTAGTCTGTAAGAGGCCGAGCTGGGATTTGATTCTAAGCTTCCCTGATTTTATATAGTTTTACTTTATTACTTTACTCTTCGTTTCTCTCCCCTGTCTAAGGAAATGAAGGGCAGAAGGATTCTAATCTTCCATGTTTACCCCCACCATCACCATTTCCGGTGTTCATGCCAACGTATAGATTTGAGTTTCCACATAGATGATGCCCATTTAGGGCACATCCCCAGGTTGTAGGTTCGATCCCCAGTCAGGGAGCGCACAGGAAGCATGGGAGGCAACCATTGATGTTCCTTTCACATCGATGTTACTCTCTCTCTCTTCCTCTTCCTTCCTATCTCCTCCTCTAAAAAAATCAACAAAAACATATTTTAAAAAAAGAGTTATGTAGTAATGTGTGCACCCTTTGTAATAGCCATAAAGAGGAAACTAACCAAGTGCCATCAACAGTAGCAAAGATAAATAAATGGCAGCACGGTCAACCAGTGGATACTGGGCAATTGAGTATGGGTAATTACAGACCTATGCAACAGTCTGAGTGAATCTCACAAGCACAGAGATTCATGGAAGGCACCACACAAAAGCACTTATGTGTACAATCCATTTCTGTAGAACACAAAACAGTGAAACTAACCTGTGGAGTTGAAATAAAGACCGTGGTTGCCCTTGGGCTTCTGTGATGTTGGTAATAACCTGTGTTTTTTTCTCTGTCTTTTTAAAACCTGGCTGCTGGTTACACAGATGTGCTCAGTCTGTGGCAACTTAATGAGCTGCATATTCATGACTTTGATATATTTATATGTGGGTGTGTGTGGTATCGATATCTATGTCTGTGTCTGTAATGCACTTGGCTTTTTAAAAAATATATATATTTATTGATTTTTTACAGAGAGGAAGGGAAAGGGATAGAGAGTTAGAAACATTGATGAGAGAGAGACATTGATCAGCCGCCTCCTGCACGCCCCCCACTGGGGATGTGGCCGCAACCAAGGTACCTGCCCTTGACCGGACCGAACCTGGGACCTTTCAGTCTGCAGGCCACCGCATTATCCACTGAGCCACACCGGTTTCGGCACACTTCTTTTTTGTCTGTGTAAGGGAGTGGGGGGCGGAGGGGCGTGGCGGGGCGGAGATGTGTTGTCCTAGGGTTCCCCACGGAAGACCCCAGAGCACCCCTTCTTTGACAAAGATACAAAGTAGGAAGAAGTGAAGGGCGTTTGGAGGCAACTGGCAGGGAGCCAGCAAAATCAAATAATCTTCCTGCAAAACCCTGCCCCAAGTCCGAGCAATAACCCGGCGCGGCCCGCACGCGGCAGCTCTGTTTGCTCGGCCCTTGTTTTATTATGTATTTTTATTGCTTGTGCTCTCCTCCATCCCCTGTTCATAGAGGGCACTTAACTGCTCCTGCGTCCTGGCTGGAATCCTAAGCGAATGAGGGCGAGGGGGCCACGGGGGATTCGGCCCTGTGCACCTGCCTCGTGCGCTCAGGGACGCCCCAAGACCCAGGATCTGGGTCTCAGTGCAGCCCATGTGGTCCTGCAGGATCAGGCCCCGCCTCGCTCTCTGATGGCTCGGTTCTGCCATTCCCACCCCCTCCTGCAGAGGGCGCCGAGCACACCTGGTCTTCGCCCAGCTTCTCCCAGCAGCCCTGACTCCTCCCTACATGCAGGGCCTTCCCACTGTACGGGCTGGCCACTCCTTACAGGTGTCCTTCGTGGCCTTGGCCTCCATTCGGGTTTCCCCGAAAGACCATTGGGGAGGTGATTCCAGCCTCCATGGGAGAGGAGACAAGCAGAGTGCTGACAAGTGACTTCCAGCTGCGGGCACCTAGGCCCATTCTCGGGAGACCCTCTGAGAGACTCTAGAATGGAAGTCAGCAAACTAAGGCCCTTGGCCTGTTTTTGTAAAAAAGAAGGGGGAGGAGGAGGACGAGGAGGGGAAGGAGGAGGCAGACAGAGGCTCAGAGGCAGAGGCACTGCAGCGGGAGGTCAGCAGGAAGGAGCTGGGGGTGGGGCACGGCCGGTGCATGGTGCCCTTTGGCGGCGGCTGCGCACCAGCAGCACCCGGTGGTTTAGGGATGGGCAGACTGGCTGTTCACCGGGTGCCACCGCTCGCTTTGTGGCCTCGAACCCTCAATTCCTTCTTTGTACAGCGAGGCGAGCAGAGTGCCACAGGTCAGGGGTGCTGGCACACTGAGTGCGGTAACACGGAGAGCCCAGAGCTGGGCCGACCAAAAATCAAAAAATGCACCTTCCTCTTAATTACTGATTATCATCATTATTACCTAACCGGACAAGTCCGGGGGGAGGGGAGGAACTGCCCGCTCTGCGGGGCAGAGAGCAGCGCGGCACGTGCCCAACAAGGCAGAGCCGTCACCGGAACCACAGGGCACGAGGCATCCATGGGCATTCTCTTCCCCTCCCCCGAAAAGGTCAAACATCTGCTTCTCGTGGGACCTTTCCTCCCGCCCGTTTCCAATAACTACTTGCCAGAGCAGTTTTATTCACCTTGAAACCTGTCCAATCTGTCGGGGAGTAAAAGAGAGCGTGGCGATACGTATGGTAATAAAGTCCCCCCCAAACCCGGCCAGCCAGGGACACACGGACTCCCTCTCTGCACATAACTGAGTGTGGTTTAAATGCTGACTGTGATGGGCAGATAGCGCAGATCTCGCGGGTGGGGGGGGGGTTCACGTGGCACACGGCCAGTGGGGAGGCGTGGCTTCACTGAATAAAGAGGTGATGGGCCCTGGCTGGTGTGGCTCAGTGAATGGAGCCTCGGCCTGTGGACTGAAGGGTTGCCAGTTCGATTCTAGTCAAGGGCACATGCCTGGGTTGCAGGCTCAATCCCTAATAGGGCGTGTGCAGGAGGGAGTCGATCAATGATTCTCTCTCATCATTTATCTTCCTCCCTCCCTCCCTTCCTTCCTTCCTTCCTTCCTTCCTCCCTTCCTTCCTTCCTTCCTTCCTTCCTTCCAATATCGGACACTTCACAAATGTGCATGTCATCCTTGCGCAGGCACCATGCTAACCTTCTCTGTATCGTTCCAATTTTAGCACATGTGCTGTTTCTATTGATGCATCCATCTTCTATAAGAACTGCTGTTTGAAATTTTAACCATGCCATTTGGCTTCTGTACATGCTCGCTTGCTTAAATAGTAAGGAAAATAAGACCGCTCCCACTTCAGAGAGGCCATTAAACCTTCCCCGGAAGAAATTATCAGTGCTGGCACCAGGCCAGGCTTTTGGTTGAGGACTCAAGGCCCCAGCACATGGGGGCTCTTTAAGAACTTGCAAAAGGGGCCGGAAACAGCCCAGATTTGGGAGACAAAGAAGGTAAAAACGTATCAATAGGGAAAACTCCTGCATGTTGGGGTCCGGAATTTGAGAGACATTCTCCTCTGGACCCGCGCGTAATAAATGTAACTCCATCTCTCTAAGTGTTGCTTGGTTCTTCTCCGGTTTTCTTTAACACTCTCTCTCCCTCTCCCTTCCTGTCTGAAGTCAATAAAAACATACTACACACACACACACACACACACACACACACACAATGAAAATAAAGAGGTAACAGGATCTACCTCTACAGCCCTGGCTCTTGGCCTTGTAGCCGTCAGGGCTGCAGCAGCGGGAGGCAGACCCAGGAGCTGGCGGTGCAGGTTAGACGGTTCCCTGCAGGTGGAAGATCCTGGGTTCCCAACTGATCACATGTGAGCGGGTGGCCGGTCCCACCTTGGACTGGGAACAGCCTGGCATGCAGATAGCTCCTGGGGGGGTGTTCCCAGCAGTCTTTCTGGTAAGAAGTGGGAAGGCTCGCCCAGCCGGTGTGGCTCAGTGGTTGAGTGTTGACCTCTGAACCAGGAAGTCGGAGTTTGATTCTTGGTCAGGGCACAGGCGTGGCTTGCAAACTCGATCCCCAGTGTGAGGCGGGAAGGAGGGTAGCTGATCAATGATTCTCTTCCATCATGGATGTTTCTGTCTCTCTCTCCCTCCCCTTTCCTCTCTGAAATCAATAAAAATATATTCATATATTAAAAAAAAGAAGTGGGAAGGCCAGATCAGGCCACCGGACAGGCGGGGTCCTCTGGACACAGCCGCGGCCTCCACCATCCTCTGGGGGCGCTCTGAAGCTGGGCCGCCCTGCAGAAACGTCCCACATTGAGGTGAGGCAGCACAGTCCACGCTCCTAACAACATTAAACCGTTTTGTCAAAGAGCTAAGTCATTATGTAGTTGCCAGAGTGGGAGGATGGAGCTTCTTTGGCTTAACAGCTTTTAGCTGGCTCCGTAACTTGTAAATATCCCGACATACCGTGTGTGGGCTTCTATTTGCAGTCCCGCCTGGGCCTTGCATACTCCGGAGGCGGCCACGGGAGGAGTTCCATCTCAGAGGCTTTGATCCGCGTAGGTGGGCACAGGGTGGCGTTAGCGGGAGCAAGGAAGGAAGGCTGGCCGCTTGCTGCCTGTGTGACTGATACCAGGAGTCGGCGTGGTCGGTTATCATTACCCTAGTGGCCCTGCGCACGAATCTGTGTGCAGGTAGCTCTCTGCCGCTTGGCTCAGCTGGCCGCCCCGCCCACGCCACTCGTGACTCTCTGCCACTCGTGACTCTCTGCCACTCATAGCTCTCTGCCACTCATAGCTCTCTGCCACACCATAGCTCTCTGCCACTCATAACTCTCTGCCCTGCACTCCTGTAGCTCTCTGAGGCTTGTAGCTCACTGCCACGCCTTCTTGCTGATCAGTTGTTACCATCATGGTGTAACGACCATTTGCATATTACCTCTTTATTATATAGGATTTTCCTTTCTCTCTCCTTCCCTCTTTCCTTCTTTCCTTCCTTCCTTCCTTCCTTCCTTCCTTCCTTCCTTCCTTCCTTCCTTCCTTCCCCTCCCTCCCTCCCTTTCTCCCTCCCTCCTTTCTTTCTTTTTTTCATATATTTTTATTGATTTCAGAAAGAGAGAGAGAGAAAGATCAGTGATGAGAGAATCATTGATTGACTGCCTCCTGCACATGATTGGGAATCGAGCCCACAACCAGGGCATATGACTGGGAATTGAACTGTGACTTTTGGGTTCATAGGTTGATGCTCAACTACTGAGCCGCTGTGACCAGGCTCTTTCTATTTTCTAAAGGGAAAATGCTATTCCCCTTCTACCCAGTAATGCCTATAGGCTGCCTGTTGCCTTCCACAGGAGACATTAAACCACCTGATCAATCGATCGATTTATTGATTGCTTCACTTCCTCATCATTGGCTGAGCAGGTATGTTCTGCCCATACAGTGCTGAAGGAGAATTTCCAGGAGCCCGCAGCCGGCCGCCATTGATTGGGACGTCATCTCTTGCGACACAGAGTAATTAAGCTATTACTCATGTGCCCATTCTTCATCTAACAAACATTTCTCGCGTGTCTGGTTTTTGTTAGCACCGCGCTGAGGCAGAGGCGGCGGGCAAGACAGATGTGCTACCTGTCTCCAAGGAGGTTCGGCAGGCAGGCACTCTGTTAGGCATTGTTAGGCACTCCGGGGCGACTGTGATGGATGAATAGGGAGATGATGAATGGAGTCTACCTCGAGTAGTCTCCGATGTAATGTAGACCGTGAAGCACATGCCTAATTGAGATGATTGGGAGACAGGGAGCGGGAGAGACTCCCTCTAGCTGGGGAGATTCCCCACACCTGCACAAACGTGTTTGAACGGGATCATTAGGATAATTAGGACGCCATTTGTTCAGTGTTACCGGGTCTCTTTGGAGATGGGAATGCTTCGGAAGGCTGAGGCAGTTGTCCAAGGTTCCCGAGCTAGTGGAACGCCACGGGCAGAGGGAAGGTGGGAGAAGGAACTTGAATCTATAACCTACCTATTTGGCACCAAAGCCCCATGGACTTGTCCACGTTCCCAGCCAGAGTCTAAAGGGTATTTGGGGAATTTCTCAGAGGGAGACTGATAGAAGTTATAGAACAACAGTAGCAAACATCTGCAGAAAAGCATCTATAACAGTGGTTCTCAACCTTCCTAAGGCCGCGACCCTTGCATACAGTTCCTCATGTGGTGGTGACCCCCAACCATGAAATGTTGCTACTGTTATGCATCGTGATGTAAATATCTGCATTTTCTGATGGTCTTAGGCGACCCCTGTGAAAGGGTCGTTCGACCCCCAAAGGGGTCGCGACCCACAGGTTGAGAACCACTGATCTATAAGAAGCTGCACCAGAGCAGATGTCTGATTTCTTCCGGCCCCAGGATTCCAGGCTTCCCGGAGAATTCCTGTGGAAAAGAGCTGCTGGCGCTGGGACAGAGGACGAGAATATGGTGGCCACGGCAGGAAGCTTAGCGCCATGTGAAAGAAGAACTTAGCCACCAGATTCAACGTGAGCTGCACAGAGTGTGCTGTTCTCTCCCTGTGAGTGTTTAGACCAGTGGTTCTCAACCTGTGGGTCGCGACCCTTTTGGGGGTCGAACGACCCTTTCACAGGGGTCACCTAAGACCATCGGAAAATGCAGATATTTACATCACGATGCATCACAGCAGCAACATTTCATGGTTGGAGGTCACCACCACATGAGGAACTGTATGCAAGGGTCGCGGCCTGAGGAAGGTTGAGAACCACTGGTTTAGACGTGAATCCTTCCAGGGCCTCTCAGCAGAGAGTGGCTCCCTCTGAACGAAACCTTATACGAAAGGAAGCATCTTCTCATTCGCACATCTGGTCTCGGTGTTCTCCTAAAAGGTGCTTGCAGAACAAATTCCGATCTCCAAGACTGTACCCGTCAGCCGGAGCAGAGATCTCTGCGGGTTCTTGAGGGGCCTCCGTACCGAGTGAACTGGAGTGCCACGGAGACCCCGTTGCATGGATGGCTAAGGGGGAGGGGGATATTTTCAGGATGTGCTGTACAGAACATCAGCATACGTTCCCGCAGCATGCTTTCATCTCTATTTGCTGCTCCCTCCCCCCTGTGATTTGTGATTTGTTCATAAATAATATAAAATCCGAGAGCAAATGGAAGAATTTTATCATGTTCCATCAAAAGGATTTCTGTTGGAGAGGGAATTTTTTTTCTCTCTGCTAATGGTCTTTAAATATCATAAAAGACCGGCTGTGACTAGCTACAAATGCCTTCATGTTGAAAAAAAAATTTTTTTTCCCTCCGAGAACTCTATTAGAGTGTGGGTCTTGAAAATGTAATAAGGTAGACCATTTATAATAGAAGGCATTATAGCTACATTATTACAAATTGGCAGTCTATCAATCTCGGGGAATTAAACCTTTGGGAACCTCATTGTACTTACCTTGATGGGACCCCGAGAACAATAAATCCCAAGGCGGATGCAAATTTCTTTTGGAAACACACACACACACAAAGCCACGGATCAAAGTGAGTATGTCTGTGTCTCCACTACATGACAGGCTCACCGAGAACAGGAAGAAAAGCTTTGTATCTTGCATGGCGACAGGCAGAGTGACCTGCTTACGGGGCTGCCGGAGCTGCCTTGAGCTGGTTGATGCAAGCTGCAGGAATTTCGCAAGCCGATTGTAAAACCCATGGCAGCTTGAAGTGGTGATAGTGGGAGTAGTTACCCCACAGAAACTGGCACACATTACGGATGAGGGTTTTTACATTCTGTTTTGTTTGCCAGAGTTACAGTTTTTCAACGCGCGACCGCAGAAAATCCAGCGCCCGGGAATGTTTACTCATCAGAATTTGGGAAATAACAGCAACGGCAAAAAAAATCCTAAACTTAATGCTTGAAGTCTACTCCTGCCGCTTCTATTTAACGTTGTCCTGGTTCTAGCCAGAATAATTGGGTCCTTATTTCACTTAGCTCAACTCAATTCAACTCAGCTGAACTCAACACAGTTCAACTCCTCAACTCAACTCAACTCAATACAATTCAACTCAGCTCAGCTCAGCTCAACTCAACTCAACTCAACTCAACTCAACACAATTCAATTCTGTTCAGCTCAACTCAACTCAGTTCAGCTCAATTTAACTCACATAATGTTAGCGGTGCTCACCAATGGAGGCTTTGTTTCGCTAAAACACAGTGAGCAGGTAACAGACACTGTGTTATTTAATCTTTGTAGCAGCCCGTCAGATCAATATCGTGCGTATTCCAGTTTGTAGACGAGTACATAGAAGCTCGGAGGGTGTAAATAACTTGCTAAAGATATCTCCTAACCAGCTGAATGTCGGAGTTGGAATTTCTATCCACGTCTGTCTATTTGCTAGGTTTACGCTCTTACCCACTGCATTTCTGCAGGACCATCTACGGCATTTGCAGCTCCCGGTGCAAAATGAAAACGCAGGGCCCTTTGTTCAAAAAGGATTCAGGATTTCAGGAGGGAGACAGCGGAGCATTAAACAAAGAGTGAGGACCTGCTGAGGGCAGGGACTCTGTTCCACTGCACATGCCACACACCTATGAAGCCAGTCCTGCACCTGTTCCTCCAGTTTTCACTAATGACAGCAATTACAGTGGTACCTCGAGATACGAGTGCCCTAACATAAGAGATTTTTGAGATACAAGCCATCGAGTGAGCGATTTTTGCTTTGAAATATGAGCAACAGTTGAGATAGGAGTCATCGCGCGGATCGGCCAGCGGCACACGACCCACCAGTTTACCGCGACTCGAGCGTCTCATAGTTTCCCACGCCTCAAGGTTACGGAACGAATTAAACTTGTGTCTCGAGGTACCACTGTACTTTGGAGAGGCAGATAGATTTTACAGATTCCCAATCTCGAGTCACTGCCCTGGTGAACCCAAAAGAAGGGGTGGGGGCGGAGCCCTGGAATTCGTATTTCTCACAGGCCCTTCGGGTGATTTCAACGGCCAAGCACCTTGGGGAAACCGCAGTGTGCTGTGCATCCTGGCGTCCTTGGAGGACTGCTCTGTGTTAAGCACTGTGTGCATGTGTGTGCAGATGGGGCGGAGGGAGTTGTGGATGCATGAGGGTCCCCAGGTCCCAATCTTGCCCCCTCTGACGCCTCTAAAATCAGAAATGGGCTCCCTTCTCCCCCCCTCCCCCCCAAGTGGAAGCTGCCCGAATTGTAAAGCGCCGCACCGTTTATTCAGAGGAAGTGTTTGCAGGAGGAGTGGGAGCCAGGCCGCGGGATTCTAATCTTGAATATGCAGGGGAAGCAGCGTGTGCTCTTCAGCACGGCTGATCGATAATGAGCGCATTCACACTCTAACTGTGTGCATTATGTCCAGATACAGAGTATACAATGCCCCCCGAAACGGGAGAGACGGTTCTGATTGAATTTTTTTGTGTTTGGGTTTATAAAAATAACTTGTGGTGCATCAATTACTCTCCATTTCCATGGAGACAGGCGATACTTTATTATGTAACTCTACAGCTGTGCCGGTTTTTAATATAAAACCCAGATTCTTTTTTTCATCTCTTTCTCTTTCATAGTTACTGAACTGAGATAATAACATCTTTTTACCTATGAATGTATTCAGTCCCTTCTTACCCCCCCCACCATCCTGCCAAAACTATTATTGATTAGAATTTCATTTTGCGGCTTTTGTAATAAAAGCTGCAGTAAATGTTACCGTTGCAGGCGGTGGGAGGACGGAGTGGGGGAAGGTCCTGTGTGTGTGTGTTGATGTAAACATGTAAGTGTAGAGAATGCCGCGTGTGTGCGCACACCCTTCCCGGGGTAACACGTGACCACCTGGGCATTGTATTCACTTCCAATGTGCTCGAGGGCCGTTTGCAAAGGACGTTGAAATGTTGAGGAAACCATCTTCTTCCTCTTCTCCCGAAAGGGATTCTGGGGTGCAAGTTCTGGGCGTGTCCTGATCCTTTCGTTCAGCGGTTCTCAACCTGTGGGTCGCGACCCCTTTGGGGGGTCCATCGACCCCATCACAGGGGTAGCCTAAGACCATCAGAAAACACCGATATTTACATTATGATTCACAACGGTAGCAACATTACTGTTAGGAAGTAGCAACGAAAATAATTTTATGGTTGGGGGTCACCACCACATGAGGAGCTGTCTTAAAGGGTTGAGAACCACTGCTTTAGTTCCTTGTAATTTTGGGGGGCGGGTGTGGAGGAAGAGAGACTTTTCTTCCACGTGCAGCTGGAGGTCAGAGTTCTCTCCTCTGTATATGGCCTGTGGTTTAGTCTCTGAAAAACAACTCGGCGTCTCATTGGCTGGTTCCCCGGGCACAAGAGTTCTGTCTCCATGCTTTTTTCTCAGGAAGCCTCCATGTTCAACCTCCTCCATCTATGAAATGGCCATTGTAATCTCACCCCTTCCACTTCACCGAGGTATAGAGAGGACCCAATGGAATCTCTCAAGTTCAATGTCACGTACATCCCACACGGAGCTGTATCCAGACCAGTGCCGATGTGTCTTGGCCGCTGATGGCAAATCTAGGCGTGAATGACGTCATGCTCCCTTTCACCACCTGGGGTGGACATTCTCACTGGGTCCTAGCACTCCCTCTGCCTCAGCCCAAACGTGGCCTTCCAGTCTTTTCCACACAGCTCTGCATGCAGCCTCCACCACTGGTTACAGCGGGTAACACGAAACTCCTTTGTGGTCCCTGGTCTAGGCTCTTGAATGGCTGGGGTCAGGGTTGAAGTCTGGAGATCAGTTTCCCAATGCATCATGGGGAGGCGTAAAGGCATCATGATACGTTGCCGCCATTTTGAACAGGAATTTCGGGGTGAGGAGAAAAGGGATTGCCCCGTTAGCTCTTTAAACATCCTTGTTGTCGTGAATAACAGAGCAGAAAGGTGAGCGAAAATCACTCTAATTGCTCCCCCCCCCCCCCGGGCTGTGAGGCTAGACCTGAACAGTCTGACACATCAAAACAGCACTCGGCCTTAAGTCCGGTCATTATCACTCTTTGCTCCGGGAACGGAAGAAAGCGAGAATATAAAAACACCCTGCTGCAGCGGGAAATGAAACATATGAAAAACAATGCACGTAGATAGCCATGTTGAATAGCTGTAGATGAGCGTGTTCGCATACCCATTGGTATGTGTCCCCAGAAGTGAGCAGCCACATGCAAAATGCTACCTCCACCAGCAGCTGATGAGAGGGCTCAAGTGGCCTCCAGACAGGGACCTGAGGCTCCAGAAAAATCCTAATGCAAAACCCCCAGCAGCTGCTCTGCCTCGGGCTCTCTCCATCTGGCCAGTACTGGGTTTGCAGAGCACAGTGGCCTGAGCTAATTCTCTGCCTTCCACAGTGGCTCGTGCGCCACCAGAGACTCCCTCTGAGGCGTGGGCTCAGTGCCTTCGAGACGCTGAACCCCACCTCCCACCCCCACCCCCACCTGGGTGATGGCTGGCTGAGTCAGAGCTGGACTCCTCCCCTGGGCTGGACCAATGGGGTGTTCGCTCCCCGCCTTGAGAATTAAACTCCCGTCTCCAATAGGTGTCATTGGGCGGAGCAGACCCAGAGGAGAGGAGAGGAGAAGGGAGGGGAGAGGAGGGGAGGGGAGGGGAGGGGAGAAGAGTTCAGGGCAGGTGGCATGGGCTGCTTGCAGTCAGAGCAGGGGTGCTCCATGCAGAACAGGTGGGGAGGGTTGGCTCTGCCTTCTTAAAACAGAACCCTTTTATTTTAACTTTTATGTTTTTACTAGAGGCCTGGTGCGTGAAAATTCACACATGAAGTGGGTGGGGGTCCCTCAGCCCGGCTTGCCTCCTCTCACGGTCCGGGAGCACTCAGGAGCAGGAAGCAACCTGGTGATCAGGGGAAGGTGATGCCCCCATCACATTTCTGCTTCTGCTGCTGCCAGCAGCACAAGCCTTAGTCGGCCCTGGTTACCTGAGCCTAGGGCAGCCCTGGGCAGCTGAGCAGTTGCTATCTGAGGCTTGTCTGTGCCTCAGGGCCGGTCCTGGATGGCTGGGGGGCTGAAGGGACTGGGTGCCACCATCTTGTGACTATGCGTGCCGCCATCTTTGAAGGGATGGCATATTCCCTCCTTATTGGCCGTGGACGCTGCCATCTTTGTGAAGGCATGCTGGTCAAATTAGCATACTCCTTCTTTATTAGATAGGATTGATTTCAGAGAGGAAGAGAGAGGGAGAGAGAGAGAGAGAAACATCAGTGATGAGAGAGAATCGTTGAGTGGCTGGGTTTTGAGCCCACGATCCGGGCATGTGCGCTGACCAGGAATGGCACTGTGACCTCCTGGTTCATTGGTTCATGCTCATCCACTGAGCCACGCTGGTCAGACAGAATAGAACCCTTTAATTTCAGCTAGCTTAACAGGAGTGGGGAGCTTCCTTTCTCTGCAAACAGCCCTGTTCCAACCCAAACTGCCCGCCTCCGCCCCACTTCCCCCACCTCAGGACGCATGAGTGAATGCTTAGGCAGCAGGAGAGGTGACAGCACGCAGCACACTGCTGGTTCTCTTTTAAAGTGTCACCACGGAGCTCAATCCTGAGGGGGACATGCCCTTCTCCTCCTTTGGATGATCTCATTCGGGTGAGCACCTGAGACTTGCTGATGTCCTATTTCAACAAAGAGAGGGCGGGCTTAGGCTAAGAGCCTTCAGCCATGAACGTCATCTGGCTGGAATGTAATACTATTATCTTGCGTTTAATTTTAGGCAGTCTTCTTTTATTGCAGGTGATCTTACGTTTCCATTGCCCTCATTCTGACCCATAGAAGTCAGGAGAGATATATTTTATAAAAATGTTGTGGTCTAAAGCCATTGGAGCTTAGGGGTGATGTGGTCCACGGTGATAGATAGTGGGGATGGGACCCAGGCCAGATCATTCAGTGGAGGGCCATTAACGTGGGGAACTGGTTTGAGAAATGTGGGCAAGGCATTCAAAGGGCTGGTGAGAATGGTAAGGCCACCCAGATTCTCAACCGCAGGAACTGGCTCCAGCTCAGAGGATCGGGGGGACAAAGAGAGCAGCGGGTGCTCCTGGCGCCCAGGGGCAAGGCGCCCCCCCCCCACAGAGTGGGAGCCATGGTGGGGATGCCCAGCGAGAGCGGGAACGTTGGCTCCCGCCAGACTCCAAAGGCAGCGGGTGATGGCAGCGGTGATGACCATGGTTTCGAAATACTTAGCTTCTCCTCTTCTCTCACGCTTCGGCCGACTGTTGGAGCTTCCCATGAGACTCCTGCTAGAAGCTGGTTGCTAAGGAAGCCTGGGCACTCTGATTGGCAGGAGTCAGTCCGCTGGGATATAGAAGAGGGTGGGCCAGGAGAGCTAAGAGCAAATGGGGGCGAGCAGCCAGCACGCAGGGTCAGGTGACACACATCAGGGCAAAGCGCACTTCTAAGGAACCACTGTGGCCACTTGGCTCAGAAGAGAACCAAGGACCTGAAAGGCATCCCTGATTCCCGGAGGCCTAACCCAATCCGTTCCAGAAGGGGCCACATGTCCGAGGAACAACCAGGGCTCCTGGCAGGTGCGAATGGCTCATTTTCCTGAGATTTCCAGCGGAAGAGGCGCCAGGCATAGGTGGATGCTGATGGCATCCGGTGACTGTCTCTTTCCATCTCTCAGGGGGGCTCCCCTCTTAATTCTCAAGCAGTTGCTTTCCATGCAGGGACCACATCACTGCTGCCAGCTCTAGGCTTGTACAGTGGTACCTCGAAATACGAGCGCCCTAACATACGAGATTTTTGATATACGAGCCGTCGAGCGGGCAATTTTTGCTTTGAAATACGAGCAACATTTGAGATAAGAGTAATAGCGTGGATCGGCCGGCTGCACACGACCCACGAGTTTACTGCGTCTCGAGTGTCTCATAGTTTCCCACGCCTCAAGGTTACGGAACAAGTTAAACTCATATATCGAGGTACCACTGTATATCTATTGGCTGAACATGTAGCACCTCTCTCTCAATAGTTCCAGCCAAGCTTCCAGAGGTGAGTTCCGCTGGTCTGGCTTGGGTCACATGTCAATGCCTGCCCTAAGTGCCCAAACGGGCCCAGGGAGTGGAATGCAAGGATGGTTCAGACTCAGCTCATGGGCCTCTCTCTGGAGGCCGGGCATAAAATGGGTGGGGCAGGAGCCAGCCTTACCTGAGTGGAAGGACAGTTCATGTAAAAAATGAAAGTAGCCGAAACCAGTTGGGCTCAGTGGATAGAGCGTTGGCCTGCAGACTGAAGGGTCCCAGGTTCAATTCCGGTCAAGGGCATGTATCTTGGTTGCGGGCACATCCTCAGTAGGGGGCATGCAGGAGGTAGCTGATCGATGTCTCTCTCTCATCAATATTTCTAACTCTCTATCCCTCTCCCTTCCTCTCTGTAAAAAATCAATAGTGTATACACACACACACACATACACACACACCAAAAAATAAAAATGAACGTGCTTATCCTCAGGCAGAGGGGATGCTGGGCAGGTACACACAATAGATGCTTCCTCTAATCCTCCAACACACTTATTACCTGCCTGCTTTCTAGTTCCCTGTGGTCCCAACTAGTCAGGCAAGTATGATGCCTTATTCATCTCTACTGGAGGCCCAGTGCATGGAATTCATGCACCCAGGGAGGTCCCTCAGCCTGGCCTGCACCCTCTCGCAGTCTGGGAGCCCTCAGGGGATGTCCAGCTGATGGCTTAGGCTGGTTCCCCTCAGCTGGCAGTCAGACACAGTTAACACTGCTCCCACCTCTGCCTCTGAGCTCGCCAGGGGTGAGCCCCGCTCAGGGCTCCTGGCTGAGCGGCATTCCCCTGTGGGGAGCGCACTGACCACTAGGGGGCGGCTTCTGCATGGATGGATGCTGATGGCATCAGACGACTGGTTGGTCCACGGTTTGGTCGATTTGCATATTATATCCTTTTATTATATAGGCTAGTCCAACCATGTTTGGCGTGGAACAGACACCCAGTCAGTGGCATGGAATTGCATTGAGGTGTAAGTACTTGCGTTTTCCACTTATTTCTAGAGCACAGTGGGCATTTGATGTCCCGGAGGTGCCGACTGGATTTCTTGTCCTCGCCCTTTGGGGGGTGGTGGGCAGAAGTGAGGGGAGCAGCGCTGCCCCCCCTCCTCCTCTGCAGCCTGTCTCCCACTGCCAACTCTCTTTCCCTCTGCCTGGTCTCTTGGGGACGCAGCCAATCCAGCTGAGAGCTCATCTCCATTTGCAACAAATTAGAAAAGCGGCATTTCCCCTTCAGTTGGCCCGCGGCACACACAGCTCTCCCTTCCCATTTGAATTGCATATAAGTACCACTCCTGCCTCTTGGATCTTTAAGGACAGCCTGACACTTGGGTTGTTCCTCCTCGTCTTTCGGATTTCAGAGAGAAAAAAAATTGTAGAGCTCCGTTTGGTGTCCGGGCCCCTTGGGGAATGCCATCTGCGTCCCTGGGCCAAACCAGAGGCAGGCCACACAGATGGACTTCAGACCCCGTCTCTGCCGCATAAGCCCGGATCCCTTTAGTCATTGACCGCCCCCAACCAGCCTCTGACTAAACAGAATCATCACGGAACCATTATGGCGCCATTAAACATGAAGAGCTGTCAAAGAATCCCTGACAGCGATGTTGGAAACGAAATTCCCAAAGATTTTTTTATTTATTTTCAATAACTGGATGGTTTTGAAACAGGCAGCGGAACACTTTCAAGAGACTGTCATGTCATAAATCCATCACAGCCCTTCTGACTCCATGGCGCTGTCTTCAGATGGATGGACGCTTCTAGAAAACTGCACTGTAACGTTCTTCTCACTCTCCCCCTGCGCTCTGCGAAACTCAGGGAGATATCTAGGAAAAGCGTATTTATATTTTAAGAGATCTATAACTGCTTTCAGTATTGATTACCAGAACCGGTCTTCAGAATAGCTATTGGAACGTGGACCCTTTTCCATTTTGTTTTCAGTGTTTGTTTTTTCCAAAGGATAGTATTACGGTATTTTCCGGTGTATAAGATGACTTTTTAACCCAGGAAAATCTTCTCTAAAGTCAGGGGTCATCTTATATGGCAGGTATATCCCAAACTCTATATTTTAACTGGAAAAGTTGGGGGTCATCTTATATGCCAGAAAATACGGTAGTTAGGGTTCCTTGATTATAAGCTTGCCTTGGTCCTTGTAGCACCGCCTTCTTCCAGAAGGTCGTTTGGCTGTCTGGTCTAATTAGCATATTGTGCTTTTCTTATTATCGATGACTGACATTTGAAAAGCTGTACATATTTAACTTATAAAAGTCAGTACGTTTGGGTATGAGTGTACACTCAGCATCACTGCAATTGACATCAGATTCATCACCTCCTAAATTTTCTTCCACCTCCATCATCATCATCATCATTATCATCATCATCGTCAATTATTATGGTAAGAACACGTCACATAGATCTACCCCTTTAACAACTTTCCAGTACGCAATGGGCCTGTACCGGTATTGTAGGCCGTCGGCACCGTGTCGTACGTGAGGGCTCCAGATTGTATGTCTCCGTGTGACTGAACGTTTGCAGGACCTTCTGGATCCCCATTTCCTTCCGGGATTACACCCGGAGTTGGCACCACCGGAGGCCGTTATGCCCCATCGTCTCCATTGCCCTGGGTTTTGAGACGGTCACTGCAGGCGTCTTAGTTTTCTGTTTCCGGAAGGGCCTCTTCCATCCCTCCTTCCAGCCAACTCACGTTCTCCCAGGACCCCGTTTCATCTAGAAATTCCCAGTTTCACTGAGTTCTCTCCTCCCTTCTTTGTGGCGAGTCCTTAGGGTCCTTTCTCTTCTTCCCTTCCTCTCTCATTCCCGATCCCCGTCACCTTTGGGAATTGATCAGTGAACGCTCCGGGGGTGGGAGGTGGGAGAGAGCCTCAGCCTAGAAGAAGAGAAAGAGGGAGGGGCTTAGAAGAGGCAGGTTGATTCCCTGCTGAAGCGGGGGTGTGGCGAGCGCGGGGCACCCCAAGTGCATCACACAGAGGCCAGGTTTCAGGGCTGCCGGGTTCCAGGCGGAGATGCCGCAGGAGGTGGGGGGCAGGACTGTTAGCTCATCTCCCGGATGCAAAAGAGGCCACTTGTCCGGGTGAGCGTTCCTCAGGGAGCAAGCCCGTTCCTACCCTGTTTCCCCGAAAGTAAGACATCCCCCCAAAATAAGACCTCCTTCCAGTTTTGCCTCTCGCTGTCATAGAAGGCCTCCCCCGGAATATAAGGCCTCTGAAGCTACCACCAGGCATCTGACTTCTGATTTAAAGAGACCTCGCACTGCCTGAACAGCTGCGGCCAATCAGGGAGCTGGTTTGTGATGACAATGACTACCGTACCATATACAGGTACCGGTAATAAATTTCCTTTTTTTGTTTTTTTTTTTGTTCAACAATAAATGTGTACCGTCTTCTTCTTCATGGGAAAATAAGACATCCCCTGAAAATAAGACCTGGCACCTCTTTGGGAGCAGAAATTAATAGAAGACACTGTCTTATTTTCGGGGAAACAGAGTAAGGACCAGTGCTGTTTGCCGGGCTTTGAGCGGAATTCACTGAGTATTCTGAGAGCCTGGCCTGGGGCCGGCTGTGGCAGGAAGGCCAGCCAGAGCAGGATGTTGCACATTTTAGGGTGTCTTTGGCCCCGCCCAGAGCTGCGGGTTCCAAAGAGCAGAATCTTGGTGATCGGGTTCCTGCTGATCAATCGATAAGGATGACGCCGCTGGGAATCG
>PVJN01028448.1:0-27220 GCA_004026805.1 Lasiurus borealis
CTTCTGCCTGGCCTATGGAGTGACAGGAAATAACCTCACTTATCTTGGGTTCCTGAGATTTGGGACCCTTTGGGGCCTTAGATACCGTGATCAAGATACTCATTTTACATGTGAGAGAACTGTGGCCTAGAGAAGTGGGAAGGAAAGGGTTCCACAGGCCTGCAATACATTCTTTCTCCTTCCTGGGAATGGCGTAGGGGAAGAAATGTGACCTGGGTAAATCTCCCTGTAAATGTGCTACCAGAATTCTAGGAAAACTACGAATAGGTATTAGTGGCGAGTCTTCTCCTTGGGATACTTTTAGAAGGATGTACTTTATCACTCTAGGGCTGTTTGTGATAAATAAACCTGGAGTCTAGAGACTTATGGGCATGGTTCTCTAACAATGCCATGTAAGCTATGTAATTATTGGAGTATGAAATGAAGATGTTACATGACCAAAAGATTTGTTGTGCTTTGATCCATAGTTGAGAAACATACATGTGAAATCTGGGTCAGAGGAGTCCTAGTATGGCTAGAAAGGGCCTGGAAGTAGCACTGGTAGTCCTGGGCCTCTCCCTACTTTCCCTGAGCCTGTGGATTACTTGGAGCTTTGAAATTATTATTGGGTTGAATCTTAAGGAAACTTTATGAGACAGCAATTTCATATGGCTCAGCCTGATATGTCACATAATCTAAATCAAGTGACTAAGGAAGGCTTTCTAAAGATCTTTGATCTGAATGACAAGATGGAGCCTGGTATATAAAAATCAGAAGGGAATATCCCATGAAAAGGGAAACTTTTACTGCAAGGGCTGATAGGAGAAAGTTTGAGAATTTGAGAATCGTGTATTACGAGGCTGGGGCAGAGTGGACAGAACAAACAGTGCTAGGAGTCAAGTTTGTGCAAGAAGCAAGAAAAGAGCCATTTGGCTTCATAGGCAGGAATAAGGGGTTCACGTGTGATCCTAAATGGGATTTGCCTGAGGGTAGGACATGGGAAAATGACCTGTGATTTACATTTTTACAGCCCCTCTCTCTCCAGGTGCAGAGTGAGGGATGGATTACAGGGGTATACATGTGATGACAGGAGACCACAATCCTGTGGTGCAGGATTCTAAGCTGTGGATCTGGAAAGAGCTAATGATGGTCCAGACTAGAGTGATATAGCTGGAGGGATGGAGATAGCTCATTGGAGGTGGGATTCATTTTGGCTGCTTCTGATGGCCAGATGTCCCCATGCTCAGACAGACACATTATGAAAACTCTCCTTGATGTTTCAGAGAATGTTGGCTAACAGCCTCGTAGCTTAGAGAAGGCCTTGGTACAGACAAGGGTGATACCCATTTACTTTGATGTCTGAATTATGGATTAGCTCTTGCAAGTTAATTCTCTCCTTGGTCTCAGAGAAGGATTTGCTTTGGGAGGGGGGGTAGGGGCACTTGACAGGGTGCATTTACAGCAGCCCTGTCATCCAAGGGTCCTGTCTTTGGTACAAGGAAGCTGGGGACAGGAGCTCATATGCTCTTCCTAGAAAATGCAACTGCTGCCAAGTCCAGAGATAATTAGACAACAGTCTCATGGCTGCAGGGAGCAGAAAATAGGGCTCCGATGGGCAGATTGTTGGCATAGCTGTTCAGGATACACAAGCGCTTGCCTAGTGACCAGGAGAGTAGGGGCTGCTGAGGAAAGCTGGCTGGAGAGTCGCTGCATGATGATGAGGAGGAGGAGGAGAGGAAAGGGAGACTGCAGTCTGGGACAGAGCCCGGGCTGCCTTTGTAGGCAAGTTCCCTAACAACGCATTCTGGGCGAAGTCAGGGGCCGACGTGAAGCTTAATTCAGATTCTCTGAATGTGCCTTAAGGAGACAGACTAAGGAATGATCCGATGAAATGCAACGGGAAGCAAAAGTTGGCAGGGACACAGTGGCAAATGAACTGAGAATATGGGGAGATATCCTGCCAAGACCCCCTTCTCCCAGGACCACCCTCGGCGCATCCGGAGAAATCAATCAATTAGATGGGACAGGACGGCTCCCACAGAACAGCAACAGGGGTCCCCTGTGAGGGGTGGGGGTCTCCCATTTACAAACAGGATCTGAGTCTCTACAGGGCATTAAGACGGGTCAGTGAAGGCACAGGGGAGCACTCAGCATCTCTTAGTGACTCAACGGTGGGTGACTCAATGGTGTCAGTGCTATGCCCACTCCTGGACCGTGCCCAGGGAATTGCAGCCCTGCCCGCCACTTCATGTGAAGGCCCCAGAACGGGAAATTGGACATGATTTCAGTGACACTGGGGAGATTTGTAAGAACCTTGCAGATAGTTCACAAAATTCATCAAGTCCAGAATATATTACCTGCCCTTGCCCTTGAGCAACATCGCCTCTTTTCTCCCTGGGGATCCATAGTCTCCTCTGAAAGTCTAGTCCGATGCATGCATGCCTCCACTCTGGCAGTCAAGTGTCCATTAATATCCGCCTATAGGCCACTCACAGGGCTGTCTGCCAAGTTCATCTAATTTAAAGTTAGAAAGAACTTTATGTACATAGACTTCTTTTTATTTAAAGTCCTTCCTATTCTTATCAAGTCTATGAGCAAACTTATTTTTTAGAAAGCTCTTTGTAATATCCAAATTGCTTCTCTCAATATTTTCTGCATTTCCTTCTATTTTGTGAAGTAGCTATCAGTACACCCAACTGACTAGTGCAATAATAGGCTCAGAGAGGTAGAGAACCTGCCAAAAATCACACAGTAAACTTCACGAAAGAGAAAGGCCTGGACTCCCAATTTCCCTCTAGGTACTTATCCCTATGCTTTATTTTTTTTAAAAAAATATATTTTATTGATTTTTCACAGAGAGGAAGGGAGAGGGATAGAAAGTCAGAACAGTGATGAGAGAGAGACATCGATCAGCCGCCTCCTGCACACCCCACACTGGGGATGTGCCCGCAACCAAGGTACATGTCCCCGACTGGAATCGAACCTGGGACCTTTTGGTCCGCAGGCCGAGGCTCTCTCCACTGAGCCAAACTGGTCTCAGCAAAGGCTTTCTTTATTGTCTTCTTTTCTTATGCTGTCAAGTCAATGGGTAAATAGGACAAAGTAATATTCCCTGTTCCCACGTGGATGCAGCCTCTAGTCTGCTTTCCTTTAGCTCAGCTGAGACAAACTCTCATCTGGAAAATATTTGTTTCTTAACATTTCCATTCTCATTGACTGCCCTTTCCAACCTCGTGCGTTTAGATCTAACAACCCTTTCCCACCCCAGCTACTCATCATGATTAAAAATAACCACACAAATCACAAAACTGTTACTTCATATGACAGTTTGTTCCTTTTTCTAAAGTCCTTTTCCCCATTCCAATTGCCCTCCCTAATCTTTGACTGGAAAACCACTACTCATCCTTTAAGCCTCAGGAATGTACCCTTGACTTCCAAGTGGGTTGAATGGGTTGTCTCTGCTCCCACAGCCCCTTGCTGTCCCTCCCATGATAACACCTCCCAGACCATATTATAAACGCATGTTCATGTGCCTTGCCTCTTCCACTGGCCCCACAGACAGGATGACAGGGACTTCCTATCTTTAGCATTTAACACAGATTTTGACCCACAATAGCAGGTGCTTCGGGGTGAATGCTTTCCCTGATCAGAAATCTCAACTATTAGTAATATTTCCAGGCAATTCATTTAAACAATTTAACCCTTTTCTTACTTGGAAGAATAATTTCATTGGCATTTTCTTATCATTCCAATACAATAATTACGCAGTTCTGAAGTATTCCATTAGATGAACTGGACTTTTGTATACACTTGGATAACCACTGTCTCGAACAAGGCCTAGACTATTTCCACCTGTTTTCTTCCTTGCCTGTAGCCCACAAGAACAGCGTTCTAAACATCTTGGCCGAGGCGAGGCATTCCAGTTCTAAATCAATATGTGAATGGGAGCTGTCCTCTGCAAGCACAAACCTTGGCCCGCAGGACCGAGAATGCTGCAGCCAATTGGCAGGATCGTGGTCAATGATGCAATGCGTGGCATGACTCTTCAGAGCACAAACGGCACTCTCGGCGATGTATAGTCAGCTGAACAACGTTTTGTATCCTTCTCAGTAATGATCAGTAGTCAGTGTGAAACCCTCTCTTCTGGCCTAAGCAGACAAGTCCCAAGGAAATCAAATCAGCTGGGGACAGATCTCTGAGGCCAGGATCTTAAATCATCATCAGGCCTGTGGCCTGGTTTTCATTTGTGCCTAGAGGATGTCTTTTCCTTCCACGGACTGTGAGCCAATGTTTCTTTTCCTGATGATTTATGACCTCCTATAAATTAACAGAGGCCTTTCACTGGGAAGTTCACACCCCAAAGGCATGAATCTTCCATATGTAATTTCTCCCAGAGGAAGCCAGAGCTAGCTCTCAATTACATACAGTGGTGGAGAGGCATGGTGGCTGAAACTATACAAATGCTACTTGTACTCAAGTTGGAACCCTCATACCATGTCATAGGAAGAGCACAGACAGATCTGGATCCCAGAAGCATAAACTTGTGCCTGCTCTGGGTAGAAAAAGGGTCTTTTAATGTTTTTAGTTACAGTAAATCTTGCTTTATTGAACACCTCCCAGAAGATGAGAGACACGCATTTTCTCCTCTCAAGGCAGTCTCTGTTAGTAGTGAGGCCAGACACAGCCATAACTATAATACAAGCTAATATTTCCCACTTGTTTGGAAATTATTTTTATTAAAATTTTAGAGACTCAGGCATCCAAAGTTATAATAAAATGAAAAAAAGAAAGGTATTAAATCTCAATTTTTACTGAGTCCGGTATTGGATTTTATTGCTTCTTTCTTTTTTTCTCTTCAAATATTCACCAAGTACTGCTAGATGTCAGATGCTGTGCCAGGACCAGGAATAATGCCATGAAGAAGGGGTGATCCTTGCTCTCAAGGGGTTCCAGCTGTGGTACCTGAGGATCTGTATCTGTATCTGTATTTGTATCTCTATCTGTATCTGTATCAGGCTCTGCTCCCACTGATTGTCCATCAGGTGGACATAAGTGTGGAGTAAAACATTCAAAGTTTGAGGGAGAAAATTTCTTAAGGGCTCTTTCTCTTAAGCTGAGTTTCTTTTCTTACTGAGAAGTAAATAAATGGGAATCAAGAGAAGTGGTGTATATTTCCAGATCCTTTTCCCATTAATTGGTGATTTTATAAAAGTCATTTAAACTCAGAGCCTCAATTCCTTCATATGTACAATGAGGGCAATGCTTAACTTGAAAGTTGAAAGGTGTGTGTGTGTGTCTCTGTGTGTGTGTGTGCGCACGCGTGCGTGTGAATGTTTGATAAGAATAATCTACTGTACAATTCATATACAGTTCTTTTGTACATTTACCATATATTCATTCGTTCTAAAATCTAAACATTTATTTATTCTATATGTCAGCTTTTCATGGTTATTATGAGAAATTAGCAAAAAGTTGGTAATTAACAGAAATTTACTCTCGCACATTTCTTGATATCAGAAATCCAAAATTAAAATAGAGGGGTCAGCACACTGAAGGCTCTAGGGGAAGAATCAACCAATTCCTTGCCTCTTCCAGCTTTTGGTGTCTGCCAGCATTCCTTGGCTTGTGGCCACAGCACTCTAATCTATGTCTCTGTGGTTACATTGCCCTCTCCTCTTTTGTTTGAAATCTCCTTCTGTCCCCTCTTCATATCACTTAAGACTGCATTTAGGGCACATCCAAATAATCCAGGATAATTTGTCCATCTCAAGATCATTAACTTAATTACATGTGTGAAAGTTATTTTGCCATAAAAAGTAACATTCACAGATTCTAAATATTAGTATATTTTTTTACATCCTACAATCATGTGTTTGCCTGGCACTTTGAGGACTAATAAAATATATGAATTAATCATATGGGTTTGGGAATCAGAAGGACTTACTTGTGAATACTGGGTCTGCCACTTCCTAACTGTTATCTGGGGTAAGCTACTTCCACTATAATAATATGTATCACATGAGATCATCCAATGCAATTATTTAGCACAGTTAATTCAGGTTTTTAAGTAATTGTTCAACAGATAATAAAAAATTATCAATATTAAGCATTCATGAGCTAGAGTTAGAAGTCCTTGTCCCTTCCATTATAGAATTGGTTCAGGATCTGGTTCAGAAAATGTGAAATAAATAATGTCAATGGAGTTAAATAACTGCTATTAGCAAGGGAAGGTCAGGGCTGTGGGAACCTAGAATAGGTCCATATATCCTGCAGGATAGAAAAGAGATGGCATCTGGGGTGAATCTTGGTGAATAAGAAGTAGTTATGGCAGAGGAAGAGAGTCAGGTGTGGTAGCATGTGCATAAAAGGGGCATGGAAGGCTTTCTAGGAGTTAATAGGTAGTCTGGGCAGCCCAAGGATATGCCAGAGGCTGAGTCATGTAGAGCCATGAGTGCCAGCCAAGCAAAATCTGTTTCCTGGGCATACTACTTGGTTAGTTGCACACCACTGCAGCGAGAAAGGCCTTGTGCTTTAATGCTTTGCTGTGGCTGTTTTGAAGTTACTAATAATTTTTGAACAAGGAACTCTACACATTCATTTTGCACTAAGCCCTGCAAATCTTGTAGCCATTCCATATGCCAAGGAAAAGAGTGTAGGGTTTTTCTTAAAGACAAGATCTTCCCAGTAAAAGATTTCAAAGGAGGAGAACATGACCAGACCTGGGATTCCTGACTTCCCTTGCTAATAGCACTTATTTAATTCCATTGACATTATTTATTCCTGAGAGAATAATGACTGGGACTTCAATGAAGCTATTTAGCAATTGAGGTTGGCGGGTGCTGAGGGTTTTGCCTACAGCAGAAAAAGCAATCATAGGAAGTAGGAAGCATCAGATTGATTGACTTAGTGAGTAGAAGTAGCAGTTATTAGATGCTGAAAGTAAAGAGTAGAGATATAGATAATTCCCATCATTTTTTAGCCCAAAAGTTGGAGTGAAGCAGGACCACAAATGAGACAGAGACCCTACGTGGTGAGGGGCGGAAAATTCCATAGGAATAATGCTATTTAGTTGTAAGGAATTGCAAAATTCTCCTCTTCCTCTCTTTCCCCTTCTCCCTCCCCCTCCTCTTCCTCAATTCCTTGTCCTTTTACTTCTTCCTCTCCTCTTCCTCCTTTTCCTTTTCTTCCTGTCTTTCATGAAGCTGGGGAAATCAGTATAAACCGATAGGAAAAAGTGAGACAGATTTCAGACTTTTTAGAAAGTATCTTTTCCTATCTGTCCCCTAAATGGCTTTCAAGGTGCCAAGTTCTTTCCCATCTGCTGGCCTTATTCTTATCAACCAGATCCCTCTTTTGAGAAGGCTTTTGTCTAACTATCCTTGCCTCCCAAATCTCCCCTTACCCCCCGCCATTCCCATGCTTTCACATATAGACATTTAACCTACTTGTGACCTCCTCCTTCTTTTTCAGGCTGTTTTATTGACTTGTCATGAGAAAAGTCCTCACTATTTCTAAGCATCACCTCTCAACCTCACTAACATGGACACACCACAAATAGAGCACACAATTCATTCCCCACATATATTTCCCCAATTTCCAGTCCTTTTCATTTTTTCAGCACAATCACAACTATATGTTAGAATACACACACACACACACACAAACACACACACACACATACACACACACATATAAATCCTCACCCAAGGATATTTTTTCCATTGATTTCTAGAGAGAGTGGAAGAGAGGGAGAAACAGAGAGAAACACTGATGAGAGACACATCGATCTGTTGCTTCCAGCATGCCCCAGACCAGGGGCAGGAGCCTGCAACCAAGGTAGGTACCCTTCACCAGAATAGAATCCGGGACCCTTCAGTCTGCAGGCTGATGCTCTATCCACTGAGTCAAACCAGCTAGGGCTATTCTATATAATAAAAGGCTAATATACAAATAGAACAAATGGTGGAACAACGGAATAACTGGTCACTATGATATGTGCTGACCACCAGGGCACGTGTGGAATGTGATGTGTGTTAGCCCCAGCAGGATGGTGGAGCAGGTGAGCGAGGTGCTAGACCAAGGTGGGGTCATCGTTGCTATCATCAGGGGCAATCAGGGCAGCCTCTGGTGGTTATTGAAAATTCTTTGCTCCCATGCACCATGCTCCCTCCTGGGGGTCACACCCACTGCCGGTGCTGGCCCTTCTTGTACCTGCTGTCGGCTCCTGGCACCAGCTCTGATCACTCAGGGCTGCCAGCAGGTGCGAGCAGTGGCTGCTGGCCCCGATCGCCCCTTTGGGCTTCTTCACCGCCACCTGCTCCTCAGGGGCAATCAGGGCAGCAGCCACTGCTCACTCCCACTGATGGTGCCTGTCCCTGCTCACTCCTGCTACTGGTGCAGCCATCAGTGTGTGGGAGTGGTGGCAGCAGGAGTGGAGCTGCCAGCAGACAGGGGACCAGGGGCTGTGGTTGGAGAAGCCGGGTAGGGGTACAGAGGATGGGCAAGACCCACCCTTGTGCCCATCACAGCCTCATGGCCCACAGTTCCTTTTAAGGTGCATGAATTTGTGCACTGGTCCCCTAGCAATAACATATTTTAATGATTATGTGTGTAATGCCTGTCTCTGTAAGCATCAAGGGAAAAAACACACACCATGACCACTTTTCTCACTGTGGCATCTCTTAAACTTGTCACAAAGCCTGGAAATAATATGAGATACATAATTTCCAAATGCAGTCTTATAAATAAATGAATGAATAATGAATAAATGCAGATTACAATGATGACTCAAGGAACTACCTCCAAGCACTAAGAAGACATACATTAAATCTTTGTTTCATATGTAGCAGATCTGATAGTGGATATTAGACTATTTAATTGTAATGAGAATTAGTCATTGTTCAACACTATAGTTTGTTAACTACTTTTACTTGGATTATCTCATACCATCCACATAGCAATGCTGAATTAGAGACATCAATATTCTTTTTTAAATATATCTTATTGATTTTTTACAGAGAGCAAGGGAGAGAGATAGAAAGTCAGAAACATCAATGAGAGAGAGACACCGATCAGCTGCCTCCTGCACACCCCACAGTGGAGATGTGCCCGCAAGCAAGGTACATGCCCCCAACTGGAATGGAACCTGGAACCTTTCAGTCTGCAAGCCGATGCTCTATCCTCTGAGCCAAACCAGTCTCAGCGACATCAATATTCTTAATTGCAAATTAGAAAAACAGGCTTGGGGAAATGGTGTACATGCCCAAAATGTCACAGTCTAAGTGGTAAAATTAGTATTCAAATTAATATGTATATAACACTGAAGTCTGTGCATTCTTCTCCACATGCTGGTGCCTCCTAAGCTAATAGGGATTTACCAAGCACCACCGCTGTGTTGGGCCCTGTGCTGTACACTCACTAGGACTCCAGAGATGAACCCGACTCCGAGTGAGAGGTAAATGGAAAAGTAGACAGGGCCAGCATATATCCAGTGCGAAAGGAGCTCTAAGGAAGGGACAACTGAGTCAGCTCTGAGGTTGGACCAAAGGACACAGAGCCAGGCAAGGGCAGCGCCTTCTTGAGAAAAAGGATGAATCCCTGGAGAGCATTGTACTTAGGGAATGATCTCAGAAGCAGACAGGGAGGGCCCTGGCCCTGCTGGCTTTGCTGCTGGCAGCCCAGCTCCAGGGACTGCCCACGACAGCAGGGGGCGGCCGCAGCTGCCCTCAATCCTCAATTCTTCCATGGCCCTTTGCCTTCCATCCATTCATCACTTCCTGTTCTGGCATTTCTCTTCCTGGGCACCATCTCAGACCTCATTTTTTGTCCTAGTTTTGATTAAAGAAATAGATGACAAGGTTTTATGTTGATGCTCCTGCAGAGGAGCAGAGAAGGGAAGTCTGTGTATTAAGTAAAGGTTACGTTGCATGGAAAAGTCACACTGACCATAAGAAGTGAAGGCCTAATTGTGACGTGCCATTTAGTGTGGTTGCTCCTCTGTGAAGGTGTGTGAGTGGTATTTGAGATGGAGAGATGAGATCTGTCATAGGAACAGCTCATTTCTTCATTCACTCTGGGGTGAGGGAAAGAGCATGCCCCGAAGAGGGGAATCATGTGGTGTATTTCCACAGCATGAGGCCTCCTTGCCATTTATTTAAATACAGTCATGGCAAGTTGTTTCATCACAGTTTCTTCCTCTGTAAACTGAGCTCAACAACAGAACCTACTCTATGGACAATTGTGAGAATGGAATCAGAGAATATATGGGAAGTGCTTTGCCCAATATCTGTTATTATGACTGCCTTTTCTAAACCAGAGCAGTTCATATCATTTTCATTCAACATGCATTTATATGATCTTTTGGACACCTGGAGAGAAACTATATATATAAAAGCCTAAGCAACTGTCGACCGTTAGACCATTTGACTGACAGCTGTAATGTGCACTGACCACTGATGAATCTCAGAGAGAAGGAGGTAATGGGGAGGATGGTAAGAGGTTAAGCAAAGATCTTATATGCATACTAGAGGCCTGGTGCATGGATTCATGCACCTTGGGGTCTCTTGGCCTGGCCTGTGGGGATCAGGCTGAATCCATGCACCAGGCCTCCAACATCCCCGGAGAGGTCTCAGATTGTGAGAGGGTGCAGACCAGGCCAAGGGGCCTCTAGTGTACAAATAAATCATAGTCCTTGGTCTCAGGGACTAGTATATAAGTATCAACAGAAACATGCTATGAATTAGAAGTACTTATTAAGATTAAGAAATGGCAAAGACCACAGAGAGAAGAGGACTTTTTGGATTGTGGGAGAGAGAGAGAGAATCTGGAAATCCTTTGGAACGGGAGCAAGGAGCTGAAGTTCTCAGCTAGAGACATCCAAGGGGATGCACCAAGCCAGAAGATACACAGTGACTCAATCAGCATGGCGCCTCCTTGCCATGGCCCTTTATCAAACTGAGGTGAAGTCATTTTGTAGACTTTGGAGTTCAGAGGACTTGGGATATCTTGGATGAGCGAAATGACAAGAGCATTTAACCACATGAGCTCTGGAGTCAGAGATCTAGAGTGAAATATACCAGTAAACTTCATAGCTTTACTTACTAGTTGAGCCTTCTCAGGAAAGTTACTTAACATCTCTGGGCTTCACTTTTACTATCTGCAAAATACTGGCACTGGATACCAACTTCATAGAGCTGGCCCAGCACTTTGTCCAGCAGCTGGTACCCAGTGAATAATCTAGTATATGTGTGTTCATATACATGTATAAGAGAAAGGGGTGGGGGAGGGAGATAGAGATAGATAGAGAGCGAGAGAGATGATTTTACATACAAGTTAGCACTTATTGAGTCTTTAATTATTATGAGCGCATGACCATGTGAAATGGGTTCTATTAAGCTCATTTTACAGATGAGAAAAATACAGTCAGAGAGGTCAGGTAATTTTTCCTTCGTGGCTCGAAAACGGCAAAGCCAGGATTTGAGGTTTAAACCAGGTTGCTTGATGGGAAAGCACCTAAGTATAAGTTACCTTCCGATACCCAATCAAGTGTAAGCTCCCGTTTTGGCCTTTAGTCACACCCAGTGGTTATGTTTCCAGTTACCATGTAACCCAATTAGAAGTAGACTCTTTGAAGCATGAAGTCCCTAAAATAGCATGTTGAATCCGTTGAGGGGGGAGCGTTGGAGGAAGGAAAAAAAGGGGCAGGGAGAAGGCCTTATTCAAAAAGGTGACACATGTTTTCCAGGGGCTGTCTCCAGAGAGGATATGGAGATTCTAAGCACAGTGCTTTTAAACTTTGCATTCAATTTTTCTTACTTGCTCCAGGCCTTGGCCAGGCTGAACTGCTGAGCCTTAAACACAAAATAGGGAAAAAAGAGAGGCCTTGACCTGCAGGTCTAAGGAAACCATTTTTCTGTGCGTGCTTCATGGGAAGTTGCAAATCAAACCAAATTCTACTGCTAACCCTGGAAAAGGGAAACGTGTATGGGAAAGCTGTAAGGAGTGAGAGGGAACTTAGGAAAAAGAATGGCTTTAGTTTTGAAAAAAATGGGATTTATTTTTTACAATGAGTTTCTTGAATTATTTCACTTGATGGCTCTTTGTTTGAAGGGACCTCTGTGCTCTGCCTTGTGTGAGGCACTGTTTCTACTATAATAGAAGTTATGTTTTCTAAACGACATGACACTGGAGTTTGTCAAAAGTATAAGAAGGGTCTTATGAACTAACTAGGTCAGTCTTCTCCTCTTTCAAGACTTATTTTAAAATGACTCGCTTTTACTAAAGGAGGAAGAGTAAATATAAAGCTTCATAGCAAGAAGAGGGAGTAAACCAGGAGGGCAAATTCAAGGTTTCCATCTTCTCTTCTGTTGTCACAGGTGAAGCATTCACATCTCCCTCACCTATTCATTGTTGCTTTTCTCTAGTTGGAAGAACAGCAATGGAAATTATAAGGGACTTGAGGTTTATGCTTAACATGAGGTCTATTGAACATTCAAGGAAGAGACTTTGGTTTAATGATTCTGAAAATGATAAAAAAAAAAAAAGAAAACAGAAGGAGAAATAAAAATCGAAAGTGGAAATAGTTACACCACCAAACCACAAGCTTTGATATAGTCTATGCAAAACTGTGAAATCTGGTCTGTGTCAAGGGGACAGATGCCAAGAACTTGTGTGACACTATGGACCTGGGACTGGGGACAGATTTTCCCAGAAGTGTCATGATCCTAAAAAGATTATCTAGTGATCCCTGACTATCTAAGATTGTGAAATCCATGGAGAATCTGAAATTGGGGCTGGCTCTGGAAGAAGAGAGGTAATGCTGTGGGAAGACACTGTCCTAGAGGCAGTTTCTCTACAATGACATCTATAAATGTCAATGGTCAGTTTACCAATTGATTCTTCCCCACCTACTCTTATCATTCCACCTCTGAAAAAAGGGAATTGAAGTACAGAATGAAAACCGTGGTCACCAGATCACAAATCAGAAGACCGGTGAAAGAGAATTTATGTGAGAGCCAAACTGATTTCCCAAACACCTAAAACAGAAGGACCGAATGCAGGCTTCCAGCAATGGACATGTTAAATTTGGGAAAGTGTTCTGGAAAACCAATACAATGAAGATGTCTACCACCTTCAAGGAATTTTCCTCCCACCTTTTAGTTCTGTAACCCTTACCATGCACAGTATTGTTCAGTCAATGTTTTGTCATATTCAAACCATTATCAGAAATACGTAAGCATAAAAACCTATGGTAGAGATTGAATAATCAAAGAAATGAAACACAAACAAAAAGAACATACATCGCTGGATGAAATTTCAAGCAAATAATTTTCTAGTTCTCAATAGTGTCAAGGAAATGAGTTACCTTGATGCCGGAAATCGAACATACTGTCACTAATAAAAGATGTGGACAAGGAACTCAGAAGGCTGGTCAACCTTGAAGCTCTGAAAGGTCAGAGCCAACCATTCCCTATCTAATTGAGACAATGGTAGCTGAAGCAACTTCAGCTACCAAATAATAATGTCAATCCTTACTGATAAGATAATCTACCTGTTACTGGAATTGCCTGTTTCAAGGCAAAGGATGTATCCCAAACCTGAATAAAAGGGATGGCCAGGCCAAAGGAAGGGGTAGCCCTCCCACTAGAGGTGGGCTCCTGCCTGGCCCCCCATATCACCAAATTAATACTTTTCTAGTCTCTCTTCATTTGTGTGCTGCCTCCTCCAGAACCCGAACCCTGAACCGGAACCCAGAACCACGAGGGACCTGAAAAGGGGTTCCCACACCTTGGTATCCCTCTTGCATTAAAAAAATTATCTGTAATCTGAAAAGCAAGAATTTCAGTAAATATTAAATCACAGAAGGGGAAAAGGGCTCAAGAAATAAGAAAAAAAAAGAAGATTCAAGTATCAATTGAGACAAAGGCCACATGAAAAGTCCCAAGAATATAATAAATTCAACCAACAAAACATGGTCAAAGATAAGATTGTGCTTAAAGGAGTTATATAAGAAAATGTTTTATAAAATAAAGATGATTTAATAGAAAGAAATCACTATATTTTATGTTAAAATTTTTTTACATAGAATGATGAGCAAGATCCTAGTGAATTTATTACAGTCCAATACCACTACTGCTGCTACTATTACTACTACTAACAAAAAAAAAAAATGTATAGAAACAAAAAGAAGTTCAGGCCTGCCTTGTGCTTTTCCATGCAACATGTAATGCCAGAAAATCATGGAGCAGCATCCACAAAGTTTGGAAGAAAGGAAATTGGACTCATTAATCTTATATCCAGCTATAGTTTGTGATTAAGCTAATTGCTCTACATCCTCAAACATGCAGATATTCAACATTCAGCATAAACATTCACTAGAATTAGAAGAACAGGTGCTACATTAAGAGATGAAAAAAAAAAAAACCTCAATGAAAAAAAAATTAGGTGTAAGAAATCCTGATGGTAAAGATTAAATCCATTTAAATATATAATTAACTACAGGCACAGTCTACGGAATTCATGCCTGGTGTGTGTGTGGGGTGTCCTTCAGCCTAGCCTGTTCCCTCTCCAATCTGGGACCCCTTGAGGGATGCCTGACTGCCCGTTTAGGCCCGATCCTACCTGGATAAACAACCCTCTCACAATCCAGGACTGCTGGCTCCCAACTGCTCACCTGCCTGCCTTCCTGATTGTCCGTAACCGCTTCTGCCTGCCAGCCTGATGGATGCCTAACACTCTCTTGCCAGCCTGTTTGCCCCTAACTGTCCTCCCCTGCAGGCTTGGTCACCCCTAACTGCCCTCCCCTGCAGGCCTGGGTCCCCTCCAACTGCCTTTCTCTGCAGACCTGGACACCCCCAACTTCCCTCCTCTGCCAGCCCCTAACTGCCCTCTTCTGGAGGCTTGATCACCTACAACTGCCCTCCCTTGAAGGCCTGGTCCCTGCCAACTGCCCTCCCCTGCTGGCCATCTTGTGGTGGCTATCTTGTGTCCACATGGGGGAAGGGTCTTGTGACCACATGGGGTCAGTCATCTTGTGTGTTGGCGTGATGGTCAATCTGCATATTACTCTTTTATTTGATAGGATAGAGGCCTGGTGCATGGGTGGGGGCCAGCTAGTTTGCCCTGAAGGGTGTCCCAGATCAGGGTGGGTGTTCCCTTGGGGCGTGGTTTGCAGGCCAGCCATACCACCTAGCAACCCAAGCAGAGACTCTGGTATCTGGGATTTATTTATCTTCTACAATTGAAACTTTATAGCCTGGAGTGGAGCCAAGCCTTCTGTTCACTCGGTGGCAGCAGCCATTGAAACTTTGTTGCTTTAAGCGGAGGCCTGGCTGACCAGGGTTTGCAAAAAGCTTGGCTTCCTCCATTGCCAGGGGCCACCCAAGCCTCCCTCCTGCTCTCTCTGTGGCCATAGCCATCTTGTTTGGGTTAATTTGCATATTCACTCTGATTGGCTGGTGGATGTGGTCTGGCTTGTGCGTGTAGCAGAGGTATGGTCAATTTGCATATTACCTTTTTATTAGATAGGATACTAATGACTGTTTTTTTATCTAGTGGAAAAAATATTTTAAACTTGACAATGGAGAATAATATTTGAAATCAGGAAATGGAGAAAACAAGGAATCAAGAGATATTATATAGTGTGGAAGCATATAATTTCTTAAAATGTCTCCTATCTCAATGTTTTCAATGACATTTCCCCCCTGTAGCTTTAAATGGCATTTTAATAAGTGGAATCTATTTTTGTAAAGGGAATTTTATTACTTAAATTTCAACAATTCCTTCAGTTTCAGAGTGAGTTCTATTTGCTGTTAAATGCAAGAAAAGTAAAAATATTTTATATTTTAAATGGCCTATATTGGATGACTGTGATTTCAATAAGAAGTGACATGTGGGTAATGACTAGTTTAAAAAATGTACTTATCTATGATATTTTTTCCTTTTCTTTTTTAAAACGTATTTTTATTGATTTCAGAGAGGGAGAGAGAGAGAGCAACATCAATGGTGAGAGAGAATCATTTCTTGGATGCCTCCTGCACAACCCCAACCGGGGATCCAGCCTGCAACCTGAGCATGTACTCTTGACCAGAATCAAACCCAGGACTCTGCAGTCTGCAGACCAACGCTATCCACTGAGCAAAACCAGCGAGGTCTGACTTTTTTTTTCTTAATCAAAGAAGACATGCTAATTAAATAGTAAAATATCAATCAAGTAGAACCAGGTTAAAATGAAATTTACTGAGAGGGAAGAATGGAAAAAAATAAGGAAGAAAGATGATTGAAAATTAGGACACATGTACTATGCCTTTAGAATATTCCAAATAATAATAGCCACAATCAATAGTAAAGGAAAACGTTATAGGAAACGTGGTGGAACTGTGAGTTCTGCAGAGCTTAACAATTCTCATATTGTATAGGTTTTTTGTTATATCTGATACTAACATGCTCTTTGCATTCAAAATGCAACATTTTTCTACATATTTAACCTTTTCAGAGCTCATCAGCAAGCCATCAGGACTCGCATTTGGTGGAACATGCTTCTATCTTCTGAAATATGTAACTCGGAGAACTATCATGCTCTTCCAAGAGTTCTGTCATTGAACTCTAGACTCCGATATGTTGTCCTGATGACTATAAGTATATTTATTCGCCATCCTTCAGAATCTGGCAGAACTCTTGGCATAGAGCAATACTGAGCTTAATAAACATTTGGGAATAGAATAATTGAATTAACAATATAATAAATATTAGGCTCAGTTCCAAAGATCACCTACCAAGGGAGTGAAAGACAGGGCATTTGACCCTTGGCTTGCCTACCTCCACAGTCCCTCTGCTCTTTGCTACATCCTCCTGTTCTTCCCTTCCTACGCTTTGGCGACGGAATAGTAGAAATTCTAATCAGGAAACCCTCTGTCAAGTGCCTAGTGACAATTTGGCAGCTCATACTGGACCGTGGGTCTCCCATGGATGATTATCCTTCAGATATGTTACGTGTTTGAGGAAAAATATTAGAAAGATTACTTCTGCAGATACAAAAAAGTAAAGTAAAAGATTGTGATCCAAGATCTTTAGCCACTCACACTGCTTTGATAAAGGGCTCACAAAGTGGAAAGAGCTGTCCGCACACTCTCCACTTGGCTCTTCGTCTGCCGAATGGTGGAGAGCTGTGATTCCGCCCCGGGGCGGTGTTGTCTCCTCACACAACTTGAGGGGGCACTGTAAGACTCTAGTGCAGTGGTTCCTTTGATATTTTGGAAGATGGAGTGCTTTCTGTGATGAACATTAAAATGGGACTTTTTCTGAATTAGTTGCAGAATATATACCAGTAGTGCCAAGTACTTCCATAGTCTGGAGTGTGGTATTTGATGACTAGCGCCAAACTTGTAAAGGATGAGGACAGAGATTATGTGAACATTGGTGCAATGTTCACCTGGAGGGTTGAAAAGTGAATGCAGAAAAGATGTAAAAAGTGGGAAACATTTTAATTGAAAACCTTGCTAGAGATGTGGCCTTTGCATGTAAGGGGAGAAAAGAGCTCATTCTACCCCAATTCAGGCTGAATGAGTGAAGTTATAAGGAGCCTGAAATCTGTAGGCACAGGGCTCATTCTGGATGCACACCTGGTAAAGCCTGAAGGTAACAACTGGGCCTGGTGTATGTTCTATCGACAGATGGACAGAGGCAGTTTTACTGGGAGCGACCTGCTCTCCCGCTGGGGTTTACTGGGACGAAAAGTCCATGCTCCCCGATGGTGGGCACCAGAAAAGAGAGGCTAGGAGTCATCCTAAAAAGGCTCTTGACTAAGTGAACTTCCGGATAGGTCTTTGGATCTCAGTAAAGAGAGTCTCAATGAGACCTCAGAGGCCAATGGCTCCTGTGTAGGTTACGGAATATGAGCCACCCAGGAGCTACAGGGAACTGTTTGTGGAGAGCTCAAACATAAAGTATCAGCACTGAATATCCACCGAACCTAGTCTCGGTCTTTATTCCTAACATGCCCAAAGGAAACGGATGCCAGGTTCTATCAGCATTGATAAAGGGACACGATTCCTGGCCTCCTTCTTTCCTCAGCCCTCCACTTTGATCCTGGAGGGGCCAGGCACAGCCTGAGCGGGTGGAGGAAAAAAGGAAATGCAACTCTGAGCACCACACCTGCTGTAGCTGGGGGAGGAAGAAACAAGAGCCATAAATCAAGTTAAAATTGTGGTAATTCCATGGACTTGCACATATGAATCATTGAACTGGGGCTGTTCAGAGGATGTTGTTATTACTGGACAGCAACCAGCCTAGCCATCCAGCCAACTCAGTATTACATTCAGTCATAGGAGAACTAAATGTCTAGGATATATCTGAATAGGCAATGGGGAAGGGGCATGGGGGGGAGGGAAGATAAGGGGGTGAAATGTTTCCATCCCCAACCCTGCCATGTCATTTGGAGTCCTAATCTTTCAATGTCTTGGTTATACTTTATTACAGGCCTGATGCACGGAATTCATGCCAGAGTAGGGCTTCCTTCCCCCGGCAGCTGGCACTGGCTTGCCTCTGGCACTTGGGACCCTGGCTTCATCTGGAAGGTCATCTGGAGGGACATCCGGAAGGATGTCTGGTCTAATTAGCATATTACCTTATATTATTATAGATTGTTTTCAGATCTAGAGGGTGCAAAGCTCATTAGGTTTTGAATGCCATCTACTCTCCTCGTCGAACCCTACCCGATGCAAAATTCCCCAGTAATGTAATTAAAATAACTAGGATCAGTTACAGATCATTAGCTGCATCCCACAGATAATGCCAAGTGCTTTACAAAAATGAACTAATTTAATCTTGTTATTAACCATCCCAAGGAGGTAGGCATGATCATTTCTGATTACAGATTACAAAACCGGCTGTTAGGAAAAGCACTTTAACCAACATCACATGACTGGTGAATGGCAGAACCCAGGTTTCAGCACAAACCTAACCAACTCAGAAGCCTCATCTATTAACCATGACTCCAATTCCCAACTTTTAAGATATTGAGAAGATTTTTGTGAAACATTTTGTTAATCACGAACTCTGATGCCTTGGAAATAACTAATCTTAGACAGACTCATTCCAACCTCATTCTCCCATCGCTGCAAGAGAATCCTTGGTAAAGCTGCAGAAATCAACTTCTTAAAATTTCTGCTCTTTGACATTAGTTCTGCTTTATAATACGTTAAATAAGTTTAAATACTTGAATGCATGAGAATCTGTCTGCTGCAATGGCCATATCTCCTTTAAATCTCTTTTTTCCCAATTGAACCATCTCAGTAATTTTTAACATTTGTCATCCTTTAACTTGTCCTTAAAAACCAATTAAATGTAGCTCCCCTCTGACTTGTATCTACTATGGGAGAGAGCACTTTGCTCACTACCCAATATTGTAGGCAACTTAACATCTATACACAGTTAGACTCTCAGAGTGAATGTTTTGTTGGTTAGATTGATGACTCCTCATCAGACCCTTCTTTAACTGGATTTTTTCAGTTTGTGAATATATCTCTAAACTGCTCTGATTATATTAAATCTTGACTTTGCCCCTGAAGGGATGTAATATGTTTTGCTTTGCTGAGAATCAGGTCCTCATGTAAGTGATTTAAACAGTTCATGCTTCTGCCTTCCCCTTTGGTAATCTTGTAACTCACCCCTGATATATTTGAGTTTGTCTGCTTTTTGACACATAATCCCATGACATTCAAGGAGCAGTTTTCTAGATACTTAGAAACAGAGGATGAGATGTCAGGGGGAATGTTTATGGGAGAAAAACTTTTTGCAAGTTCTTGATTTAGAGCTGCATTAATTTTAAGTGAACATGTAAGTACAAACAGAAAGATAAGCAGGGAAGAAAGACAAAACTTAAAAAGGAGGATGAAGGCATCTAAACAATAGACATGAATAATAATGACCTGGGTTAATGTCAACTTCCATTTATTAAGTAACTAGAGGCTAGATATAAGAAATTCATGCATGGGGGGTGGGTGGGTGGGTGGGAGGGGAGTTTGTCCCTCAACCCAGCCTGCACCCTCTCCAATCTGGGACCCCTCAGGGGATGTCTGACTGCCGGTTTAGGCCCACAGGGATCAGGCCTAAACTGGCAGTCGGACATCCCTCTCACAATCCGAGACTGCTGGCTTCCAAGTGCTTGCCTGCTTGCCTGCCTGATTGCCCCTAATAGCTTCTGCCTGCCAGCCTGATCACCCCCTAACCACTCTCCTGCCAGGCAGATCAATACCTAACTGCTCCCCTGCCAGCCTAATTGTCCCCAACTGCCTTGCCCTGCCAGTCTGATTGCCCTCAACTATCCTCCCCTGTTGCCCGGTTGCCCCTAACTGCCCTCCCCTGTCAGCCTGGTCATCCCCAATTGCCCTCCCCTGCAGGCCTGGTCCCCACCCCACCCAACGCCCTCCCACCCCTGCAGGACCAGTCACCCCCAAGTGTCCTCCTCTGCAAGCCTGGTCCCTCGCCCCAACTGCCCTCCCCTGAAGTCCTGGTTGCATGCAATTGCCCTCCCCTGCAGGCCTAGTCCAACCTTACTGCTCTCGCCTGTTAGCCTGGTCACCCCTAACAACCCTCCCCTGCAGGCCTAGTTCCCTCCCCCGCAGCTGCCTTTCCTCCCTTGCAGGCCTGGTTGCCCCCAACTGTCCTCCCCTTCAGGCCTGGTTGCCCCCAACTGTCCTCCCCTGCAGGCCTGGTCTCTCTCCCCAGCTGCCCTCCCCTGCTGGCCTGGTAGCTTCCAACTGCCCTCCCCTGCCAGCCTGGTCACCCCCAATTGCCCTCCCCTGCAGGCCTAATCACCCTTAACTGCCCTCCTCTGCTGACTTGATAGCCCACAACTGCCCTCCCCTGCCGGCCATCTTATGGTGGCCATCTTGTGGCCACATGGAGGTGGCCATCTAATGTGAGGATGTGACAGTCAATTTGCGTATTACCTCTTTATTATATAGGATTATTGTATAAGATTACTACCTTCTAGACTCTGAAAAATGCTGTACTCACATTATCTATATATAAAAGCCAAATGACTGGTCGACCAGTTTCTATGATGCGTACTGACCACCAGTGTGCTCCCACCGATGGTCAGTGCACTCCCACAGCCAACCTCCCGTGGCCGGCCAACCTCCCTATGGCCTCTGCCCCGGTCAACCAGCCCCAATCGGCCCCAATCACCAGCCAGGCCCAAGGGTCCCACCTGTGCACAAATCCATGTACTGGGCCTCTAATATCATATAATTCTTAACACTACGAATATTTTTTCCTCACGTGACTGAGAAGCCTGAGGCTTGGAGATCTTAAATCACTTGATACATGTTTTTAAATGATTAGATTACTTTCAGATTCACACATCGTTTCTCTTGATTTTCAAAGTCCATCATGCCTCAACCACAGTGCTATAATGCCTCCTCAGTCAGACAGAATCTAAAAGAAGATGCTGTAAACAAGCAAGCAAACAAACAAAATCCCAAAGTCTCTGATGTAGAAGAGAGGTTGTGGGGAACATGAGACTACGGGTTTCATTAGGAGGCTGAAAGAGGGGGCGATGAAGATCCATGTTGCAGCAGGGTGAAGCAGAACATAGTCTGCACTGCACCAGGGGTGCTAGGAGATGATACTACTGCGTTTACCCTGAGAACAGACCAGTGGTTTCCAACCTGGGACAATTTTGTCCCCCAGAAGCTATTTGGCCATGTCTGGAGACATTTTTGGTTGTCACAGATGTTGGGTGGAAAGGGGTAAGGGGTGCTAGTGGCATCTGGTGGGTAGAGGCCAGAGATGCTGCTAAACATCCTGCCATGTACAGGGCAGCCCCCAACATCAGTGACTTGACCCAACATGTCCATCATGCTGGGACAGAACTCCTGGACTGGCATATGTTGCTAAGCTTTATTAAAGTTATATTTTTTATCTGATTACTATCAAGTGGCACTATTACGCCTGGAAGGACTGAGAGTAAAGGCTGCAAATACAAAAGGAAATGCATTTGTCACTAGGGAGGAAGGGGAAGAGGAAGGTACTAAGTGGAACTTAGAGCCCTGGGAGGAATGGGCTGCCCCTGAACACATTGTATTAATACTAAGCCCGGGGTCAGACTGCATTCCAGCCATCCTTTGCATTCGTGGTTTCGGGGTCCAGCTAGAAAGAGTTGGTCTTTGAATCAATACTCAATGATTATAGCAGACTTGCCTGTCACCGCTGTTTTTGCTATTCCTCCTGTATAAAGTAAATCAATATCCACTTTTAGTTTAAAAAAGAGGATCTGTTACCTGCTATATTTAGCATCTCGAGGGAGGACTGCAATATTTGCTTTCCATAACTTTGCAAAAATAAAGATATTTTCCACCCACCCTACCCATTCCATGGTTTTCCACTGACAGCTGCATGTATGGATATCCTGCCATATATCTCCGGAGAGAAGGAGAGCATGAATGGGGCCATTGAGTCCGCTGCTCCTCGCAGGGCAGGCGTGTGCTTTCAGGGGCCAGCTCTCCCACCGTGACGGCATAGCGAGGCCGCCGCCGGTGGATGAGCTTCACTCAGTAATTCGTGGTTGATTTACACTTGGGTCAGGGACGTGGTGGGCAGTGTCAGCTGCAACCCCAGGCTCCAAGGGCAACATTCCAAGCTTGGACTCCTAACAATCATACCCTGTTCGTGGAGGCCGGGGGGAAAAGCGGGGTGGGTCACTCCAGGCATGAGTGGGAGAGGACAGGAAAAAGAAAGGAACGGTTTCGGTGGGTTACTGCTAGGGTTTTTAGAGAAGTAAAAGCAGATTTTGAGGAGCACACAGAGGGTCTCAGGAGCGTGACACTCCCACAGCTCGTAGGCTGTGACTGTTTAGGCTGGCTCTAGCAGGTCTGTTTCTTTGCCTCTTCAGAGGCTTCTCTTATCTTCTCCAGCCAGTCTGACCACTATTTTTTTAATCCTTCTCACAGGGCATTCTCCTCTGCCTCAAGGTCTTTGCAAATGCTATTCCCTCCTTCTAGAAAAGTTTGCTCACTAACCCTTCTCCTAGCTAACTCCTATTCCTTAGGATGTAGCTGCAGTGTGACATCCCAGACTAGATGGATATTCTGTTACATGTTTCCATAGTAACTGGGTAGTCTTCATTGTAGTTATCCTGACTGCAATCCCATAGGTATGTTTCACATCTGTGAGCTCCACAGGGCTAGGATATATCTGCCTTGGACATCCTGGTATTTCCAGCTCCTGGCCCCTATTAGGTATGGCTGAATGTACCATCAAGTAGTGATAAAAGAGAGAAAGAGGGAGAAAAGTATGAAGGGGGTGAAGAAAACAAGGAAAAAAGAGATCAAGGAAAGAAGAGGAGGAAGAAAAGTGAAGAAAGAAGAGAGAAGAAAAGTCTACATGAAAGAAACATCATCAATCATCATGTTCAACTTCTGGACTTATCTGTATGACCCTAGAAGAACTGAAGGCTAAAATGTAGACCTCATGGATCTCAATCTAATAAAATAAATAGGCAAATAAACACAATAACCCTAGAGGTGTATTCAGAAAGAGGTCAACTCTCCTGTTTGGAGGGAGTATTGAGTTTGTTATGTGTCAGCGGGAGCCATGTCCTGGGTTATTCCACCAAGTCTCTCTGTGCTCTGTCCCCCAGCATTACTGAGACAATGATGAGGGGCAGTGGTGTCTATTAAGCAGGAACCACATGCCAGGGACTGTACAAAGTACATTAAATACCTGCTCTCATTTCATCCTCAAAACATCCACAGCGAGTTAAGGACTGCTCCCCAGCAATGCTAATAGGGAAATTGAGACTGAATCTCTGGGTATATTAGGAGATAGCACACTGCCCTGGGCACCTGGAGACCTTATTTATTTCTTTATCCGCTCTCCTGATCCCATGCCTACCTGACGACTTTTAATTTTACGTCACTTCAAAATCCCTTTATACAGGTTCTTATTTCCCTCACTAGGTCAAGTGGTCCCTTGTAGGTTTCCATTTCTCCTCCTTTGTGCCTGTCATCATTCTAACAGGGCATTTTGGAGTGGTGAGCTGACCACTTAGCTGGAGGCAAGGCGCATGTCTGGACTGGGTGGCCCTTGTTTCCTCAGCCCCTGAAGAGTCCCTGGCACATGATACTTTGCCAATAAGTGCTTTTAAGAAAATGAGTTAGATTCCCTTACTCTACATTTATTGTGCTTTGGGCCCTCTGCTGGTCTCTCTGGATACAGAGAAAATTTGTATATATATGGCCACTGCTTTAAAGGAGCCAATAGTGATGTGGGGAAAAGGTACTATGGAAAAAAGGAAGAGATTGAAGTGTTATAAGTAAGTGAGTGGGGAAAGGGCAGAGGTAGCCAGTTTTCCCAGGAGACAGTCTTCCAATGGAGTGGAAGCTTGGTGGGAGCCCTACAAGGTGGGATGATTTGTCAGGTGTGCGAGGTGATGTGTGGTGAGGGGGAAAGAAAAGCAGGTGGAGGGAGGAAGATAACAAGAGGAAAAAGAAAAGGAGTCATGACACAGCATTATATGTTCAGCAACTGCAGAGTCTGGTTTGCCTAGAGCACAGGGCTGGTTCAGAGGCATGGCCAGGGCGAGAATGAAAAAGTGGATGTGAGCTGGTCCTGGAGTGGTTTTCATGTTTGCTCTGGACATTTGAACACATTACAGTAGGTGAGGCTGACACATGCTCCATTGAAGCACAGTGATCATTTATCCATTATTTGAACATAGATTTATTGGGTACTAACACCACACCACGCCCTGGGCTACCACACAAAAGAATGTGGGTAGACATGAGTAAGATAAATTCCCGATTCCAAGAATATTATGAAACACATAGCAGAAGCCAGACTCTGATCCCTCTTTGCCCTGTTAGATGCCAATGCAGAGATGAAGGATCCTAAGAGCAACTAGAAGGTCATCTCCCACTGAGCATGCCCAGAACGATCCAGAATGACAGAGTGAGTGATAGTGAGAGGGAGTGAGGACAGTAAGGGTCACTGTGGAAAGAGGGTATGTAACCACAGGAGCTCTTCCTGGGGAAAGTGGGCTGTGGTACCACTTCTACAATGCATAGAGAAAAATGTCATTCCTATGCACATATTTTCTTTCTGTTCTTTGATAGCTTTCCTTTTTTTTTTTTTTACAACCCTGGCCTGAAAGTACTTTCCATCTCTGACTCAGATAACTGCTCCAATTTTATAATCCTCTCTTATCCTCCATGTAGCTAATCTTTATAGGACACCTACATTTTTTTCCAGGCACTTTCACAAACACTTTCTTATATTATTCCATTTAACCCACTAAATGTGAGACTACTTTCACAACCACCATTTTACAGATGGACAAGGAGTGGTCCAGCACAAACTTGTTTCCATAAATGCCCTACAATAAAACCTATGAACTTGTCAATATATCCTAATGTATAACAGGAATTGTAGCTCTGACTTATTCATACCAAAAATGTGGTTATTAAAACACCATTTTATGTTAGCAAAGGAATTCTCCAGTCATTATTATCCCACAATTACCCACTATTCCCCAGGAGGTCAGCGGACTTCATGCAGATCCAACCTTCACACATTTCAGAGTGGGAAACTGAGGCCCAGAGGAATTCCTTGCTGGCCCAAGGGGTCAGGGGCCAAGCCAGAACTGGGACTTGTGTTTATAATTCCTGCTCTTCTGAACTTGCCACTAAAAATTATAGATTCGAATGCTAGATTCCGGCTCTCACTTCTAATTTTATTTTCTTCTGGTAGTAAGGTGTGTTGGGAAGGGTGTGGATTTTGAAGCAAGTTGACCTTGGTCCAGATCCAAGCTCTACCACGGACTTCCTCTGGGACCATGAACAAATCCCTCCCTGGATTTGAATATCCTGTCAAATGGGGTGAAAAATATGTTTCTAAGTAGCTTTATAATGTGTGTAAATAAGTTGGCACGTATATAACTTACATATAACTTAACACATGTAGTTCCTTACCAGGAGAGGGGAGGGTGGTGTATCTGCGGGTGTCCCCAGGATCCTGGAAGGTTCGGGACTCTCAAAGGATCTGAACTTCCGTGGCTCCCTCCCGGCACAGGGATTTCCCTCTTATCTCTGTGAGGGCTGCGGAGGGGGAGAACAGGTTGGAAGGATTCAAGCAACGCCTCTCTAGAGTCGGTATCAGGAGGCCTTACATTCACCAGCTGAGCAGACAGTTCCTGTGCTGGGTGGCTAGAGCAGTCCCATTATTCATCCCCCAGTAAAACTCTGTCCTTCCTGGTCGGGGCTGGGGTGTTAGTTTTATGGTGTAAGGGCAGACTGTGGGCTGCTCTTTAATCTCCTGTTTCTTAGAAATGGCAGGAGCTGCCTTTCCGTGGAAGGACACTTTGCTGACATAGTGGGGCTTTTGCAGGCCCTGCAGGAATGGAGGTGGCGGGATTTCCAGACCTGGATTTGGTTAAAGGAATCTGTGACAGACACATCCCTTTTATGTTAACCTTGGCCTGCCCAGAGCTTTAGGAGCAGAAAGAGCATGTTTTGCATTTTGGAAATAGAAACCATGCCCTCTCCTCCCTCCTACCCCTTGTTTATTTTATTTTTAAATTACTACGGCTATACGTGCGGAGAGACAGGCACCTCCACGCTCCACTTTCCAGTGGAAAAGAACAAGATTCAGACACTTCTCCAGATGTCACCAACCCCACAGCTTTCTAGATTTATGAACTTTTTTTTCAAACTTTGAGAAGTCTCCCTGACCAGATGTTTTCAATATATAAGCAGAAGTGGTATCTTGTGTGTGTATGTGTGTGTTTTAATTTCCTTCTAAAAGTCCACTTTTAAGTGCTCATATAAGTCTTTTTTTCTTTTAATAAAATTTTGACTTGCTTTAAGCTCCATGATGAGACGCTATATAGTACCATGAATGATTAGCAGGACATTGGCTGGGATGAATCAAAGACTATATTGTAAGGATGCATTTTCACTCATTCAAGGAAGGTGTATGAAGTGCCAGCCATGTGGCAGACACAGTGCTGGGAGCTGGAATTATAGCAAACACACACACACACACACACACACACACACTCCTTGCCTGCTTTAAGGCTGCCATCCTATCAATATTTTGAGAAAGTCATGAATTTGGGTATTTTTTTTAAAATTAAGACTTTATTATTTTAAAGCAGCTTATGGTTTATAGCAAAAATAAGAGAAAGACACAGGGAGTTCCCATGCACCCCCAGACACCATACATGCATAGCCTCCCCTATCATCAA